>JAHWXV010263050.1:0-18951 GCA_024586415.1 Phrixothrix hirtus | reverse complement strand
GCGGCAGGTAAAATGTTTGATTTTTATAGTACAATAAAGTGTTTGTTTACTTCCGAAAATCGCTATGGTAATGCATAGCTCTATTGCCGGTTGGCGATAATGTAATATTTGTCTGACTAATGCGTAACTATTGATATATACACTGTAATTATTTGTAGGCAAATTATTGTTCTTGTAGAATAGGAGATATCCGGCTTTTGAGCACTAATTTCGAAGTTAAGTAAACTTTGGAACATCTATAGTTAGGACTTATCAACTTTCCCTCCAGGTACCTTAATTACACATGTTTGAGCGTCAAAGGTGCCTGTATCTGACCGTTAATCTCATATATTATTACTAAGCAATTGTTATAATTATTGTATGGCCTACTTTTGTACTTGCATAAATGTATTTAATCAATTTTTGATAATAGTGTTAATTTTATTAATTATTTCGTTCCATTTACTGTTTAGAATTAATTCAACAAGTCATATTTTATGTTATATACGAGAAACAAACAGTAATCTTTCCTCACTTTCATTAATGAACAGATTTAACTCCATTACAATTCCATTAAATCTGATGACACAATTTTATAAGAAAGCTCAAGGTTTAGTTAGTCTGTATTCATTCATATACCGGGTGGAGTATAAAAGAATTCCATCATCAATTACAAATAGTGCTTCAAATCCACATTAAGTGATATAATAACGACAATAATGTATTACTTATATAGGAGGAGACAAAAGGACTACCTCTTGTCATTTGACTAACTGAGTTTTTACACAGATACCGTTGATATTCTTCTATTTAGCATCACAAGCTGTGACGCAATCTGGAGAATACCCGTTACGCTTCGGGTAAGCTTCACACCTGGACATTTATCCAGGGTGGAACAGGGTGGCGCTCAATTTCTTAGTTATGTCTTATTCAGTACGTTATTCTATCCTTATATTAGTGTTGGCCCATGCCCGACTTCACTATGCTAGCCAAGTTAGACTTCCAATACTTGCTGTTACGTTTCCGTGTCGTAACGCCCGTTCGACATGTGACAAATTATCAAAATAATAGCGCATATAAGATTGTTCTTTAAAAGTTTTCATCGTACATTATACAAACATACTTTACCAGACAGTCGTTCAATATTACAGAAACAAAATATCTCAGCTTAAAGTAATGTTTTGAGATGTGGGTAAATTTAAAAAATAACGTAATTTTTTCCTCTGAACAGTTTTGTTTGAAGTTAGTATTGTTTCGACCGATGAGTAATTGGCCTGAGATACGCAACTCGATAACGTTTTCAACCCCTTTTTACAACTGAATAATTTATCATAAGTATCAAAATGTTTCCTTACACTTTCAGATTAAAGGCAAATAATCTCTCAACTAAAATTCTGTGAGGAAATATTAAATCGACTGCGATTAAATTTTTAGAAATTAAAATTAGTTGCTCCGGTCAATTTATACTAAACCTTCAATATCACTGTATTTTGATTGTGACTTTGAGTGATTCGAGTCTCGAAATTGCACGAATAAGGCGTGCAAAGAAAGCAAATTCCTATTGAATTTAGCAGTAATATGGCAAATTTAAATTGTTTTTGAAACGGTTGCTGACAATTTTCTTGCGAATTTCCTATTTTGGAGATCGACTGAACCTCTGAATTTGCATACTATCAATATTCATGAATAAAGTGACAGAGAATATGCCAAATATTTTCTGTCGGGGTGGGATTTTGATATAGACGGACTAACTACTTTCGGGAGGAAATTTAAGTTGTTTGGAGTAATTCCTCCAGTACAAAATTTTGTTATGTTTGTGATGTTCTTCAATGAATTTGTCCAGTTTTGGAAGATACTTTTAATGTATTACATGTATAACATGTGTAGCAATGTTGCTAAAGTTGGTAACGTAAGGGGCTGGTACGATGATTCGAATTTGAACTTCTGAAGATATTTGATATTAGCAGGGCATTTTTTTGTAAGTAGTGTAGTATCTACAGCTTTCTAACATTGTGAACTTTGAAAATGTAAAATACTTTTCTCATCTAAAATTAATATCAGCTTCTCTTAGTATATAAATTTTCTTAACCTACCATACTTAGTAAGCGCTTGAACTGTATTTCTATATTTTAAACCTTGTTTATTACGATGTTTTGCAATAGTGGTATGTGAAACCGCAAGTGTTCGCAAATCCTTCCTTGAAGAAGCTTACACATTGTTCTTTTACAGAATTCGCCAGTTTTCTTTGGTCTTCCACTTTTTAGCACACTTGATCTTATAAAAAACATCTAGTAATTTCATGGTAGTATATTCAATTTTCAGCAATAATATTCACCACTTCTCCCCTATTTCGTACAAATATATAGATACTAAAATGTTAGAAATTACAATAAACTGCGTGTTTGAAATTTTCAATCATACTTAGTAGCTATAAGTAATCAAAATTTAATAAGATCGTGTACAAACTAAATTATTTATTGGTAAAATTTCGAACATTCTCGAAATAGCCAAGAAATGAATAAAAGGGCTGTTGGTGATAGAAAACATATCTTTTATTTGTCTTCAGCTTAAAAAACGCAGTAAAATAGATACACGAAGTATTGTCGGTAAAATGGCAATTGACTCGTTGCCATTAAGGATGTTAATAAAATAAGTAAGTTACAAATAATTTACACAAAATAGAATACTCACAAGGACAATAACGGCAAATAATGTAAATTGTTTACAATTATAAGGATTAAATAAAAAAGGCATTCTCCATTAAGACGATTTACAAAAATATATTTCTTGAAGGCAAGCTCAGCAAACAAAATTATTATTAACAATTAAAATAAAGTGCGTGAATCCAGATCAGATAGCAACAATCACCAACTCAACCAAGGACGCCAAACATCCTATTACAATTAGAAGATAACGTAAAGGTCGGTCTTTTAGAATCTCCAAAAGTGAGCAGTTAATATATGCTGCATAGGATTATTTTAAATAAATTAAAGAACTAAGTAAACTTTTTAAATTATAAATAGGTTCAAACACAATAAAGTTCTTGGAAATAAATTCAAAAGCAAAATCCTTGAATTTATATCTTGGAATTCATAATACAATACAATTAAGTTGTAATTGCTAAAGTAAACAAAGATGGATTAGCGTCAGATATCTTAAACTGCTTGGACTTTATTGGTGCCGCTTAAAGCTTTTTTGATTTCTTCAGCTTATCCAATTTTGCTCAAAATATTGTATGGCCTTGTTTTTGAGTCAACTCATTTAGATCCAATACATTTAATTTCGTATCGCAAATTTAAATCAAAACTCTCCCATGTGATCAATGTTAGCAGAAATATGTAACAACATCTTTACAAATAATAATTAATAATGTATATACGAGAAATAGACGTGGGCTGTGAAGCGAGTTCAATGGCGCAATGATAGGCACATCAGGAGGACTGGTGTTCGATTCCCACGGAACGAATTTTTCCATTATGCATTTATCTAAATGTTAAACATTTTTAAACAATTCTTAAACATAACAGAAAAGTAACGTCTTTAACATAGAGGCCTAAAAAAATCACTAACAAATATCTTATTTAAATAATCTAATTACTATAAGCAATCAACCTCTTACACAAAGCGTAATAGATATAGCAATTTTTTAACAATACAAGCTTCAAAAGTCCTGTCAACATTCAATATCCAATTAATGAATTAATAAATCGATTTTATAACTTAAGAACGCCTCTCTAATGAAGAAAAATTACGGTTCTCTTATTCATTTGTTAATATTAAAAAAATTCATGCAGACGAATTCATTAATTAAAGTTTTTTATGTCTCGTCATACTTATTTTATAAGTTAACACTTATACAACCTAATAAACAAGGTACACTACCGCCAATCTTATACGGACATATTTCTCTAGCATACATCATATTTACTTGAATTTCAAGCAACTTTCTATTCGACTTTTCAACTGCTGCCGACATGATGAACTTCAGTAATTTATTATTAGTTCTTTATAAATAAAGAGGTTAATAATCATAATTCAACTGCTATCATTGTAATTTATTAACAGCGCTCTTAACATTTTTGGTTTGTGGTACACAAAAAATTAAAAAAATATTCAATTCCAAAGATTAAGAAAATGAAGAAGTAATGGATATTTTCAGTTTAAGCAGTATCAATCTAAGTTGAATTTAGTTTCCATGGAAGTAAAGCCACGACTTCAAGTTACGCAACATTTAACAATAACATTTGAATTTAAATGAATTTTAAGTTTGTTATAAACTTAACTTTCTATATCTTCTTCACATATGGAGACTGTAACAGCGCACTGTATATATACTATTCCAAATTGAAAAAACTTTAAAAGCTGAGCTATCCCGAGCTTGCCAAGCTGCTATGTAGGATGGGCCTGAACTATTGTAAAATAGATTATGAAAATCAGCTTAGTTGAAATGAATTCAAAATTAATAGTCTTTGCAGCTACCGAAAACTAGCTGCACAAATTCTGTCTGTTACAATAAACTATAACAAACGTAAACATTTCAGGGTTGTGCCATTTTAGAGAAAATTCAAAATTTCTTCATTAAAACATAGCCCGCTGCGTAACAATTTAAAGCGAGCCTTGATATACAGTCTCATATGCTAATTTTATTAGTGGCTACCGTCCTCCGGTACACCTGAAGGTTTAGTAGTCATTGTAAATAGTTTCTAATTTCTAAAGATTATGTTAGTCCTAATCTACTAAGGTATTTCCGTTAGCTTAATCTAAGTACACAATTAGTTTAGAGAAACTATATATTGTCTTGTTTATACCAATAGTTTGCGCCAAGTTTTGAAGAGCTTCTACTTTTTCAAATAGCTACATGTGCTCATCTAAATAAATGCGCAGGAGAAAGATACAGTGTGTTGACTGATTTAATAAAATCAAATGAGGTAGACCAGCTCAATTATGGTTAAGAACTAATTACTACACAGCTTCTCCATCAAAAACAACCACACTAGCTTGGTACTATAAAAAGTTTAATGAGACTGGAAGTGTGACCTCAAACGTATTAAAAAAATATTGAATGTATTCGATAGACCTATTCAGAATTCATAGAAGTTGATGAAAATTGCATCACAGGAGGTACATATTTCTCATTTGACAATGCATAATGTCTAACATAGATATTCGTAGTTCCACCTTTATCAGTTGTAAATCCTGCAACAGATTACGCAAAAGGTAAAGCCCCATTTAAGGAATTTGCAATGATTTTCAGGCAAGAGGAATGCTTTCTGATAAAGTAACAGTTCCCGCTTTATGGAAGTTCATCAAACAAAATGGTTGCAGAATCCAAATTCCACAGTAGATCACATTAAATGTAGATCGACGTTAAAGTGTGATGTGATCTTTTACATGATTGCGTGAATCTTCGAATACCGTATATAGCAAGACAAAGGTAATACTATGATACCAGTCTTAGAAGAACTGTAACAGCATTAATAAATCATTTAATTTTAAATGTACACTATTTGTTTCAGTGAAATTCGGATTGCGCTTAAGGCCTGAATTTTTAACAAAATTCCATGAAAAAATTTAATTTTTTTATTTTCGATTCAGTAACGTTTTAATACGCCTGATGAGAAATCATTACTCTAGTTACCAAAAAAACTCAAACATAAGTAGTAAAAAAACGGAGATAACTTGGGTTATGTTCTTAAGTGCCTAAGTCAAATATGTAGTCAGTTCCACAGGAGCGTTGGAACGAATTCTTGGAATAACCGGCAGTGATATGAGGGGCGCTGATTGGGTTAAAACCGTAAATTGGTCAGCTAAGCATCGTCTGTCAATATGAACGGTTAAATTTTGCAATGAGTACAAAGTTAGTTAAAAGATACGAAATAGTGTTTCTTTGTAGGCATCGCGAGGAACCAAAATTGAGTTACTGAGCGGCACGATGCGGCTCATTAGATGAAAAGGTCAAATAAGTTTGTAAAAAAGTGGGTGAGGCCGCTTGAAGCTGATAAAAGAGGAACGAAACGTAAAGAAATAGGACAATATTATTTCCTATATAAACAGTATAAACAGTAGCTAAAGGAATAAAAGTTGGTATTATGACAATCGAGAGAAAAGTACAATAATTTGACGTTGCACGTCAAAGCTACAAAAACTTTACTGTCGGTAACATGTATACTCGAGACCAAATACGATTAGATATGGTTCATCGCAACGCTTTACAATAATAATTCGGATATTCATATGTACATCTTTCTCTTTAAAGTGCATTAGAAAACAATAAGTATAAAACGTATGTCGTCTATTTGTCAAATATACCAAACATAACACGTATATGTACTAGAAAGTCATTGAGATAGAATATAAGAGAGATGACATAATAGCTATTTATGCTAGCAGAAAATGGCATCAGTAGGTGTGGCTTAAAATACTAACAATATGGAGTATTTAACAGAGCCACATTCAGGAAAATTTAATTGAAAATTATGATGAACATTTACATATGAACTAAGTTCTAAATGAGTTAGTAGATGTTATTTCGAGAATACAATGACAATGCTGAATAACCACTACACTCAAAATGTTTATTTTCAAAAGAAGTTATTTTACAGGTGTACTTATATTAATAAATTAAATAGTATCATAAAAATAAAAAAAAATCTCGAAGACGACTCTGTATATTGTTTACATTAACCTGTGAAATGCGATTCCGGTTAATTTCTTCTTATCCACGCACTTCCTGCTGCAACAGTTAGGTAAAAAATAAGACATCGCTTTCAAACTAATTTAGATGGCCCTAAATTAAAAAAGTACAAACAAAATGAAAATATTTAGGTTGCACCCCAAATTTGACAGCCTGTCAGAAAATACTAACAAGATGGCGAAGTGATGCCACTTTTATCACGTGATGACATCTCCCCACTATTTTATCTCAATGTATAAAGTAGCGTGCTAAAGTGAGGTTGGATTTATTGTATTATGTATTTCTAAACATCGATAAAACAATTTTTTTTAAACCACAATTGATTCTGTTCCAATTGTTGGGCAATTAAAAATGTTTCGTTGGTAGTATTATAACAATCGTAATTTTCAGGTTCATATTTGTGAATGTTACGATAAATTACTTTTCACGGCAAACTGAAATATTAGTAGTACACGTACTTCGACATTTTGAACGTGAACGTGACAACAAGGGACCTAACGTACCTTATGAATCTGTAATTCAGGTATTTAGGTTAATTTTAACTACTTATTTTATATTTAATTGTTAACCTATTTAATTTTAGCATATTTCTGAAGCATGTACAATAAGTATTCATAGTGTTTCTACCACAATAAAAAGATTTTCATAATCAACAAAAGAAAATAAAGCCCAAAAATTTGAAAGACCAATACACATTTATTTAACTTTAAAATTATAATCAAGCATTCTGAATTTGACAGCTTGTCAATGAAGGATACGTATGTAGAAGTCAACGAAATACGTTTCTAGTTATTAAACTACGTACTTTTACATAAATAATATACAAACTTATTTGATCCCAACTATATGAGAATGAGATTAATCTGGGCATAGTAAAAATCGATTGAAACTGGGGTAACCCTATATTTTCAGATAAATCGTTTTTTGGATATGGGTTATTAGAAGAGAAGCCCAGACTGTTAAAGAGTATCCAGTCAAGATTCGTGCTTAGGGAATCTTTCGTTCTCTTTTCAGATAATTTAAATGCCCAAAAAATATTAAAAATCTATCAAAAATCTCTAATGAAGTCTGCCTAAGACAGATTTCATGATGATAAATCATCTTGAATATTACAAAAAGATAACGGCCCTAAATACCAGAAACATCTGTGCAATTTGTGAAAATTCTAGAGCGGCCTTTACAATAACCACATGATAATCCAAGTGAAAATATCTGGAACATCATCAAATTAAGTTTCTTAAAAAGTTTGTATTTACTTTGAAGCACCTACATCTCCAACTTAGAAATATATTGTAGCCGGTACCTGTCGAGTATACAGAAAACGTTCCAAGGTTTTGCCAATAATGAAAATAATAACTTAGTTCACACATGTAGTGAAGCAAGTGTCCAGAAACAAAAGACACGTTTAGGTTATTTATTGACTGCTCTAACGCCTTTTCGAAGCTGTACCATGGAAGAAATAGGCTCTGCAATAAAATTTTTAACGGCAAAAGTGAACTTTTCTCAAATTATATTAAGAATTCTTAACGTGTATGCAAGTATGACTGTTCTCATAATGAAGATAAAGAAAAATTAGGTATAATTTTTGAATTGGCTTTATTTTTCAACGGAGTCTTCAGTAACTTGTACACTTAATCCAATGCTGCTCTGATAAAGTTGTTCTATCTCTGAAGGGACTTTCTAGAAGTTGTGCAAAATACTCTTGTATGGCTGAAATCGCTTCTTCATTGAACGAACACTGCTTAAAAGAGAGAAATTTTTTGAGATTTGAAAACAGCTGGAAGTCGAACATAAACAAGTATAGTGTTCCAACAATTCATACTTTAGTTGGTTAAGTTTTCTCATCACCATACCATAACGCTTTTGTGATCAGGTATATTGTCTTGATAATAAATCATTTTTTTCTTTTATCATATAAATCGGCTCTTTTCCCGAAATTTTTTTATTTAGCGGTCCAAAAGTTTTGCTTAATTTTTTTCTCCTATTGTTTTACTTCTTGCCTTTTTACCGCATCCTCTCCTGCCGGTGGAAGCAGTTTTGCTGCTTTAGCGCAGAATATCCGATTTTTGGCCACTATTTGAAGTATTTGTGAAGCTCTAGACTATAGTGATGGATAGGTGTTTTATCTATAGTTATAAAACGACGCACAAAATCAATTTTGTTCTACTTCAAACGATTCAAACGCTCCTGGAAATTAAGCATTTCAATGCGTTTGTAATAAATTGTTACCAAACGCAGGACATATCTTGAACAACACTTTTCGTTGATAATTCTTTATGTCAAATATACTATACACGTTCTGTTGGAATATCTATACTTATTTAACAATTTCACGCACTTTTATTCGCTAGTCATTCATTACTACTAATACATCATATACTTTTTGAATGCTTTCTGATAATGTCGCAGTTTTTAGACTCTACTGTGGGGATGTCTTCAACGCGATCACGTTGAAACTCAGCCACTTACAAACTATTTTTTTTGACGAAGCAGATTCTTCCTACACATTTATTATTTTGATGTGAATTTCATCGCCTTCAACTTTAGAAATAATTCAATTACAGCACGATGTTCAAAGTTTTAAAACAACGCGTTTACACGTCGACTTGCAATGATTTCTAAATAAAGAATAAATTGACAGATCGAATTGTAACTTTACAAGTGATCATATGATAAGTGAAACTGTATTACCAACTAAAATATATATCTTTGCTGCTAAATAATACATGGCACTCCGCGTATTTTCCAAACCACCCTCATACGTTTTTAGCTCGTTCAAGTGTATGTGTTGTGTTTTAATGGATAAAAAGTTTAAAAACGGCACAGAAACAGTGAAATATGCACCATGACTAGAACAAGTAGGCCGTATAATCATTTAAAAGGAAGTACTAAAAGTTGTTTTACAAAATATGCGTATAAATATAAAAGTTTATGCGAGAGTCCTTGCCATGATAAATTGAAGCTTTCACTGCTCCTACGTTACGTTATGGAATAGAAGCAACTACCTTTTTGAACTGTATAGTAACTAGTGTTGAATCTTGAGTTCACTATTTCGAATCGAAAAAATTTTGACTGTATTCTGGGACAAGAAAGGAGTTAATACTACAACCTATTGAAATATAAAGCGAAACCGGCTATAAGCGCCAAGCAATTAACGTTCTTGAAGCACTTGAAAGAGATTTACGGTGGTCGCTTTGGGATAATGATTAAAATGTAAAAAATTCTGTACATGAACAGTTTCGTACAAAACCAAAATATTCTTCTACGATAAAATAGACGTTTTAGTTGACAGACGTAAAAGATGTATTGCAAGGCAGGCAAATATAGAAATGTAATTATTTTTTTATCAATTGTTAAATAGACATGTATAATCACAGACAAGTAAACCTTTGTGCCAATTTAGTGTACACAGGGTAAACAGAACGTTGGCAGAATGATGGATGAGCGTGGTAGAGTATGATTGAGCGGTGACAGAGTGTGACTGAGTGGTGGCGGAGCGTAGCTGAGTAGAAGTTTAGTGTACAATTGATCTGCGGTTTACCCCTCGATAATTATACTCTGATTTCATTTTAAATAGCAGGATATCACGTAATTTACAGTTTCAAATAAATAATTCATTATTTGCACAAACTGAAATTGAATATTAGACTGGAGTTATTTTCTACTGACGTAATTCCATGCGAAAGGGCGCGGTACACACTTTATTAAAAACAATTTGTGTTTATTGCCATCTCAGTCACCTCGTTATTAATGAGACCAAAGTTTGAACAAAAATTATTAATAACTAATTCATTGCGGTAACTTTTTAGTAGATTAAAATAGTAAATGCAGTTTGTCTACACTCGACGTTTTTAAGCTGGACTTGATAATGATGTTTCGCAAATTTTCGAATTCACCAACGTGCATTTCGCGGTTTATAACAAACTAACGCTACTTTAGACACAAAATAACATACATACGAGGTCTGTCTCGGAAAAAACGAAACTGTTATAAAATAGTAATTCTTAGTGGCGCCATCTATTAACTAAAATATTTTTCAGTAAGGTTCAGTAAGGTTATGTCAAAATTTTATAACATTTGCATCATTAGAAGCGGAGAAATTGTGCATAAAGTAACAGTGTGGTTTTGGTATTGGTCGCAAAATGAATTTTGAATAAAGAGCAAATATTAAGTTTTGTTTTAAACTCAGTAAATCATTTTAGTAAATGATTATCTTTACTTTACGTTTTAGTAAACGTTTAATTTGATGGACAAGTGCATGGTGAGGTTTGTTGATCACGTACGGGAGTGGTATAAGCGATTTAAGGACGGCCTTGACAACGAACGTCCTGGTCCAAAACAACCTGTGGTTACTGAAAGTAACCACGAACTTGTGCGTGAATTTATCACAAATGAGCCGAAATCTCCATTGCGATATATGGAAATGGAATTACATATTTCCAAAGATTCAATTCGTCGCATTTTGAAACAGCATTTAGGGCTGAGAAAGATTTGTGCACTGTTTATACTACACAAGCTAACTGATGATCAAAAATTGTTACCAATTCAACATTATAAAGACTTGATTAAAAAGTCAAACAAGGACGAAAACTTCAAATATTCTATTGTAACCGGCGATAAGACGTGGTGTTTTCGATACGATTCAAAGCCCAAGTGTTAAAGCTCCGAATGAAAGCATCCAAGGGAAGACAAACCAAAAATAAGTCGTTTGGAGAAGTTAAAAGTCAAGACAATGTTAACTTATTTTTATGATTCGAAAGGCATAGTGCACAAAGTATCTGTACTAAGGGGCCAAACAGTGAATTCTGTATATTATCTTGGTTTTATGAAGCGTATTTTGTCGCATATTCGTCATGTGTGCCCTCAATATCGTGAAAATGGAAGCTAACGTTTGTTACATGATAATGCATCATCTCATCGCTCAAAGTTTATCACTGATTTTTTAACTGAATATGGCATTTTAATCATCGACAATATTCACCTGATTTGGTCCCCTTGGACTTCTATCTATTCTCTAAACTACATTTACCGATGAAAGGACAGCGTTATACCGATATTGAAGCCATTGAGAAGGTGTCAACAGCAATCTTAAAGGACATCTAAAACATTCATTCGACATGTCAATTGACCGTGCAAAACATTGTATCGAAGCCGAAGGAGATTACTTTGATTAAAATAAATGAATTTTGCCAAAATAATAAGCTTTTGTTTCTTTTAAAGTTCTGCATTTTCGTATTTTCTACGTTCTTATAGTGTAATATATTTTTTCAAACATAAGTCAAGTTTAATAATACAGCACATACATAATACCAGATAATTGGGTACATTTTACCTTATTATCGGAGGTGGAATGGGTCTTAATGGGAACTTAAAACAAGGATACAATAATGAGCTCACCTACATTGTGATTAGGATATCATATAAAAGAGAAAATATCTAGTACTGCACAAGAATAAACTTTCCTCAGAAGCTCGTTCAGCTGATTGCATCCTGTCTTAAGGATAGGTCGTTTAAAATGAAGCTGGAGGGGCGTCGTACGCGACCGAGGAACGTAGAGGCGAGGGTGCCGCAAAGTTTTATTCTCTCATCTTTGCTGTACACCATTTTCTGCAGTGAACTGCCCAGACAGACCAACACGACGCTCGCGCTTTACGCCGACGACCCTGCCGTCTTATCCCGATCCTGAAATCCCAACCTAGCCCGCCGCAACCTTCGAGTGGCGGTTGTTGGGTGAGAAACTTGGTTCCGAATGTAGAGAATCGACGTCAACGCGGGAAAGAGCACTGCGGTGTTCTTTACGCGAGGGCGTACACGCCCTCTACAAGAGATCGAAATATTTGACACTTCGATTCCTTGTGAAGACAAGGTTCGATACCTGGGTGTTGTATTCGACTACCGGTTGACGCAGAGACAACACATCGACCATGGCACATCACGTGCAAAGGCCGGTGTAGCAACATGTACGGTCTGTTGAACCGCCGAAGTAGGCTTTCCTTGGAAAATAAGGTTAGACTCTACAAGGCGATCATCCATTCGACAATGTTCTACGCGGCAATCGTCTGGGGATAACCCATAGGTCAAACATGAGGAAGCTGCAAGTCATCCAAAACAAATGCTTGCGCATGGCTGCAGACGCTCCGTGGTTTATGCGAAATTCACAAATCCACGAAGACCTGAGCATCCCCACCATTCAACAGTTTATCCATGAACAGGCCAGTAATTGGTACTCTTTGTTTTAGGACATCTCCAACTCCCTGATTGCTGGGATAGGAGCCTACGAAGAAGACGCTGGAAATTCACATTTATTTAATTTTTCTAAGAATTCTGTAGCTTAAATAGTATATAACGGTACTTTAAAGCTAAATTTCTTAAGCAATAAAAAAAGGACAGCTTGAGAAATTATAAAATTTAAGCAAGTGTAACGGTTACAAACAAAAATTTCAAAGTTGGTGAAATAAAAAATAAAAAAACCTTGAAAAAGTCACAGCAACACTGAATTACTTCCAACCCCCAGCATTGCACAGGCAACTACATAGGGCAGATTGAACGGTTTCAAATTAGCCAAACAAACCAAAAATGGAAAGCTACAGAAATGAATAAAAACCCTAAGAGGATAGAAACTCAACATATTTTTCTTGCCAGTGAATGTAACGTGCGACATAGACGACAGTTAAATTCTGGATCCATATTTTCTTCGATGTGATCCTAACCGGTGCAAGATATCTGAATTTTCTTCGAGACGCTCTCATTGCTGTGGTAACCGCTTTGTATCTAGATCCAAAGGAACTTGCCCTTCCAAGGAATGATTTCTTTTTTGAACAAAAATTTAGATGAGGTTTTAACAAATTATTAGATCAGGAGAAGGGGAGCGATTAAGTGAGTCAAATCTCCAGATTTCAAATCTCAAGATTACTTTTTATGGGGATATTTGAAAAGTAAATTGTACGTTAATCGGCCTGCGAATTTAAATGATTTAAAAGCAAGAATTCGTTACGAAACACGACCTATATCTCCAGAAATTATTGGCAATTTTCAAAGAGAATTTATCAGTCGACTTGGCTACTGTCAGGTTAGTCATGGTGCACAATTTGAACATCTAATTTAGTTGTCTTTTGAATTTTGCACTATCAGTAAATTTAGTATTGTGAAATTTTAAGGTCGTTTATCTTCTCAAATTTCTTTATGTGATCTATATCCATAATTACCTAACCGTAATAAAAAATTGCAATAAAAATAGGGGTTGCCATTAAAAAAGATATCGATGACATCATATCTCCTATAAGCGCATTTAAAAATAAAACTCGGCGAGTTCCAGCGTTTTTCATAAAAGTTTTCCCTGAATTTTTAACGAATTTATGCACTTTTCGAAAGCAGTGTATGTAAAGGATGCGGAAGTAAAACTTTGTTTTTTCATAAAAGAAAAACTATTTAAGAAAATTAACTTTTATTTGTTGCCAATGAAAATGTAAAATTGTAAGTTTTAAATTACTTAAAATAATTTAAGTTTTAAGAATAATATCTTTCAAGAGGAAACCGTTGCTTTCGATGCAATGATTTAGACTTTTTCCGGTATATTGTTCTTTAGCGCTTCCAGGGTTCTGCGACTGTTGTTGGTATAAACGATAAATTTGAAGTAGCTCCACAAGAAATAATCACATGTGGCTAAATCTGATGAGCTGATTGGCCATGGAATGTCGCCACTCATGGAAATTAGCCACCCATGGAACATTTGCCTCAAAGCACTCATTAAAATTTACGATGTGTGGGTCGTAGCACCATCCTCATGGAACCATGTTTCGCCTGCATTTTCACGTTTTTAAAAGCAGGCATAAAGAAATTATCTATCATTTGCAAGTAACCATGTGAATTTACATATGTTCCTCAAAAAAGTAAGGTCCGATTATGCTTAATCTTGATAATCCACACCCAATTGTGACACGATCCGAGTGAAGCGGCTTCTGGTGAAGGTCTTGGGATTGACACCGCTCCAATACGCATATTTTGCTTGCCGACACACCCTGATAAATGGAAGTATGCTTCATCACTGAAAAACACAAGGGAATCATACGGTAAAGTGTTAATTATCAACTCGCTGGCTGTTTGTCGTGCAACAAACTCATGTTGCGTAAGTTGTTGGACAACAACCATTTTGCATGGGCGGAAGTTAAGGTCAATATGAATAATTCAACGCGGTGATCGATCTGACAAGCGAAGAGCAACCGAATATTTTCAAGTGGAGCACCGCGGAGATTTTAAAACTGATTCTTGAAGTGCTTCGATATTTCGGGGTGTTCTAACAATTGCTGCTACATATCCTTCCAATTCCTCTGAATGTCTCCACCAAATAATTATAAAATAATACCCATAATAAAGCGTGCTCAGCTGAAGTGTGAGGTACATTTATTTATACACTGCCCATTACTTATTGTCAGTAAGTAATGACCAGGATAATTCCGACTTAACTGTCCGCCATGTGAGATAATTTGCACATGTTTGAGTAATTAAAATTGACGTATCTCGTCATTATTTGTCTTGAACAAGTGATACTGATTATGACCGGGCGTGTGCTTATAAGTATTTTTTATGCATACCATTTATTTATTCTTATATACTACATATATTAATTTCACGACTCGGTTTATTGAAACTTCATCAATAATTAATTTTATACCCTATATTTATTTGATATACGACAAGGAAACAATAACATTTTCTCGCTTTTAATTAATAGACCGATTTAATTCAGTTTCAAGTCAATATATAATAAATCTTATATCCTAGGTAATTCATATTCATTTATATAGCGGTTAGATTCAAAAAGAATTCCATTATCCATTAAAAATATTGCTCTAGGTGCATTTCCCTGACATTGTGTTAATAACTAACTTACAGACTTGGAAAGTCAAACGAACTATCTCGACAATTAATTAACCGCAATGTGTCAATTGCATCGATACATTTGATATTAGTTTATTTAGCATCATAAACTGTGGCATTTCCTGGAGAACTTCCATTCTGCTTCGGGTAAGACAATGTACCATTTTACATACAAGGTACGTTCACGTATCCTGAGTAGCTATGACTGGAACATATGATACCCAAATTCTCAATTTCATGTTATTCCATACGGTGTTGGAACACTATATTCTCAACGAGAACTTCGCCGTTGTTAACTTGGTAGCGCTTTTATGCTGTCCGTGTTTTAACGTCATTTTGGCACGTGACACAATAGGGGATCCATTGACGACATAATTTTTTTACTTTAAGATGTTGATATACATTTTTATACCTAATTCTCAATGTTGACAAAATCAAATTATGAGTAAACGAGTTACCTTCATTGATCATTTGGCGAATTGCCTCAAACTTTTCATTTTTAACAGAAGTTCTTCGTTTTACTTCTCTAAATTCATTGCTGCTACAATCACGTCCATATAAATTGCCGTCTTGCATAGAGTTTCACCACCAAATACCAGACGAAATTCCTCTTGGCGCTGTGTAGTTCTCAGATGCAATTTAAAACAATAAAAAATCATTGCACTGAAGTGCACTCTCGTTAAACTTATAAGATAAACAAATAACTTCAATTAATTGTGAAGTAAGGATCGACCATCTAATTACAAGCAGAACATTTCAATTTTTAATATGATATTCAGTTGTTTAAGTTTATCAAAGTCGGCCATTATTTTCAGTAAATTATCAGTGTTATCTTCGTAGGTATACATAACGTCCTTAAATGCGTATTAGAAATAAAAATTTCAGATATTATTTATCCACTGCAGCAATTATACGCTCATACTAAATTCTTTAGATGACTTCATTGTTCATTGTTCATTGAGGTACACATATGCTTAAGACCAAAATGTGGATAGGTTCTGTCATGAATGAACCACGAATTCGCGCAAAGATGCAATATAACATTGCCTATAAAATCTGGAAAAGATTTCCATAAACATTTGCAGTAAATACCGCCATTCGGGCGAGGAGATAATTCAAATAGACCAAGCAATTTTTTGCCAATTATCCTACACCAGATGTTTACAGATAACTGATGTTGATGCCGTTTGGATGCAATTTCAAGCAAAAATTGTGAGGATTGAAAACCCCATCAGTACTGAATACAGCTTTATCGATGAATATTGCTTTTCTGCAAACCTATCGTCCATTTGCAGTTTTTCTAAGTACTATCGATACAACTGAATTCTTGCGTCACAATTTTGGGGCTGTAATCCTTGCACTCGTTGATAATTAGAACACTGATGGATACAAAAATTTTGTAATATTAAATTGTCTGGAAAGTTTGCGAATATTAGCTACAGGAACGTTAACTATGCTTTTTAAAATTTTCTTTTCTCGTTAAACATTTCTTGGAACAGGGACACTGCAGATTACGGTCACTGACTTTACATAGCCATTTTCACGTTATCTACGATCTACACCAAGAAATGCTTTAGCGCACAGTGCACAACGGTCGGGTATTTTGGTCAATAAATTCTTACGGCCATTTCAATATTTTCATCGGCCTTCTAAATGCATGTCTTCATATCCTTGGTCCAAATATGCCTTTATGTCACATGAATTCCGGACTTGCGTAACATATTACTAATAAAAGTGACAATTCTAGAAAACTATATAAGCAATAAATAAAGTGACTTTGTGATAAATTTGTTTTCTAACTTTCAAACAAAAAAAAAGTTAAAGAAGGCGTCGCGTCGTAAGCTAAATGTCAAAAATGTGATGCTAGTGGCCTCATCTACAAGCTTCGTCAGTTTTGAAACACTTTTACCTGACACTTAAAGTAATTAATTAGTACAAACAAGACAAGGAATATAATTAAATTTGAAACTAATGTTTGTAGTTCATATTTTTGATATACGAGGTGTGTGTAATAAATTCGGTAAATGGTCTACTATATCATTATTCAATGCTTGAAACAAGGTCACGAGAATGCGTAGACATACATGGGCATGCTGAACCTCTCCTCTGTCCGGGATCATGCGAGGCTCCTCGTATCATATCATTGCAGTCATTTCAATAAAGTGATCTGAAAAGTGTGCGTCAAAAAGCCATGGAGCAACGGCACAACACTAAGTTCTGCTTCAAATTGCCTAAAACGGCGACAGAAACCCATTAAATGTTGGTACAAGTTTACGGGCAGGATGATATGCGTACAAAATGCGTGTACGGTTGATTTGGACACTTTCGCGTTGGCAAGGAATCGGTGGAGGACGAACTACGTTCCGGTCGGCCATCCACGAACAGGACAACTGAAAACATTGAACGTGTGCGAGTGTTACTAGCAAAAGATCGGCAATTAACTTTTCGATTAATAGTAGCAGAAGTAGGCATTAGCAAACACAATGGGAGTCATCATCCATGAAGATTTGGGTAAGTGCAAGATTTGTTCACGATTTGTGCCACATATCCTAATAGACGAGCAAAAAGCAAGGCGTTTTGAAACCAGTAGCGATTTCATCGCCATGTGTGACCGGGATCCATCCTTTCTGATATCCATTCTCACAGAGGCGAATCTTGGTGTTACCAATACGACCCCGAAACGAAAAGTCAATCTATTGAGTAGCGGTCATCTTCTTCCTTGCGACAAACAAAGAGCCACATGCAAAAATTTAAGATGAAGACGTGGAATCGTCCAGAAGGAATTCGTCCCTGCTGACCAAATGATGAATGCCGTATTATACTTGGAAGTTCTCAAACGTTTGTTTGCAGCTCATCCAGTCACAGATGATTCAAATCAGAAAGTTGATGTTACTGTACGACAACACACCATCGTATACGAGCATCATTGTATGCCAATTTTTAACTCAGCGTGGCGTGACTGTCTTGGAACATCCACGCTACTCTCCAGATCTTGCTACTGCAGACTTTTTATCCCTGGTCTTAAGGAGACGCTGAAGGGATCACGGTTTATAGACGTCAAGGAAGTTCAAGGACATGTGACAGCACTTCTGAAAGCGATTCCAAAACAAGAGTTTTCCGACAGCTTCCAGAAATTATAAGAACGTTGTCAAACGTGTGTTGTGTCTGGTAGCGACTACTTCGAAGGTCAATAAAAGGATTTCCAATATGCATTCTGTTTTTGTGTTTTATTATACCATTTACCGAATTTATTAGACACACCTCGTACGTAATAAGCGATAAACCTTTTACCTCGAGCTACTTGATTTATAATTAAAACAATTTTTTGGTAAAACTGTGTATCTTTAATAAAAATTAAACGTTTCGAAAGCTATTTGCCTTCTTTTTCAATAAAATTGACA
>JAHWXV010263025.1:0-11937 GCA_024586415.1 Phrixothrix hirtus | reverse complement strand
TATATATATATATATATATATATATATATAGATCGATTTCATACAAGTCCCGCACTTTGAGCTTTCTTTGGGGGAAGTAAACACATGGTGTTGGTACTGTTATGAATAATAGTAAGAGACTACCACCTATTTTCAAAACTAAGACATTGTAAAAGGGCGAAGTGATATTCAAGCGTAAGCAGTACATACTAGCATGTAGATCAATGTCTACAAGAGACGTTATTTACTGTCAAAATGGCATCAGCAACTACTTCTTTAGTAGACGTTAGAGCTAGAGGTGGAGTAGTTTAAGTGGAAAAGGACGACCTTATAGTCGAATATAGTTAGAGTATAGTTGGTGTAGACAGATCTAGACAGAACTATATGGCTATTATCTATTCCAAAGGGAAGCTATAAAATGGCGGAGAAAGCTTTTTTTCACATATTTACCACGGCTCTCATAAATGGATATATTATATTTAAAGAAAAGACCAACAAAAAACTTTCTGTAAAACAATTCATCAAATCAGTTGCTTTGAAGCTAGCAAAGATGGATGGTGGAACAGCTGAACCACATCCACGGTCACCATCAAATAACATTCATCGAACTTCTGCTAGTCATTTTGCAACGTTTGTTCCTGCTACACACAAGAAGACTAATGCAACGAGATACTGTAAAGTCTATTCAGATAGACGTTTGAAAGAAATTGCAAAAGAGAAAGAAAAGGATTAAGATAATGGTGCAAAGATTGTGAAGTTGGATTGTACTTTCTACAGTGTTCTATTGATTACCATACATTGGTAAGTTATGTTTGTAAAACAGTGAGGGGTTAGATTGTTCTAAAATGTTTTGTTTTTATGTATAACATATTTCTATTTTATTTACAATATAATCTGACAATTATTTTGTAATATCACAATAATGCCGAATGTAAACATTCTTTGAAATTTGAAAAAAAATAATTATTCCTAAAATAGCTGATGTATGAATAATCATAATAAAGTGAAAACTTTAAACTTTTGTGCCATGTAACGCACTCATACATTGAGGTTACAATAATGTTAGGATGCTTTTTTTAAAAACATGAAAAAACATCAATCTACAGTATTAAAGCACATATATCCGTATTAGTCCGGAAAGTGTTAACAAAATGAGAAAATAAAACTAACTAGAAAAGCTTACATATGTAAGTTAAATTATTACATAGTGTAACACTTATATTGATAGCAAAATTTTGATTAAATAACTTGTTTAAAATACAAAATTTGACAAATTGTATAAAAAACTAATTTGATCTCAAATCTCATTTAATTTAACATAATGTAGAAATCGAAAATGGGAAATTTGTTAGTAATTAAAAGTATAAGTTGAAGCCAAACAAACTATATAATTTACATTGCTAAATTACCTGTATTTGTCAAAAAATGTGTATAAATAAATGTATAAATATTACTTAAATTTTCTATGTCACTTCTAAAATTCATTGAATTATGTAAGGTTCTAATAAAACAGATCTCAAGAAAACATTTTTTTTTTATTGTAATCAGAAACTAAACTCTAAACTTAAAAAAGTCCTTTAATATAACGAAATTTTTTAAAAACAATGTTATTAGTAACTAATTCCTTGGTACTTTTTTTACTTCATTTTACCCTATATGAGATATAGGTAAAACAGTAAAACATTGTTTTCGACCAAAATTTTCGATGCCAAAATTTTAGTGTTTTCGGGACTCCTAAGTTTTGGAAATTAATCTGCATGTGTGTGTGTGTGTGCGTGTGTGCGTGTGTGCGTGTATGCGTGTGTGCGTGTGTGCATGTGTACGTGTGTGCGTGTGTGCGCGCGCGTGTGCGCGCGCGCGTGTGTGTGTGCGCGTGGGTGCGTGTGTGCGTGCGTGCGTGCGTGTGTGCGTGAGCGTGTGTGTGTACGTGTACCTGCGAACACCATAACTCGAAAATCAAAATTCCTAGAGAAACAAAATTTTATATTTAAGTTCGTATCCATCGTCGCAAGCGACCGCAAAAATTCCACTAAAACCAGATAACCGGAAGTTCCATTTTACTCTTGTGATTTCTTGGTTTTTTGAGACTTTCTCTAAATCGTCTATAACGATGTTTTTAAAATTTATTGTAATTCTAAGATATTTAATGCCCTTTCATATAAACTAGGCGATTTCTCACAAAATTTTCCTTTACTTGAGTAACCGAAAGTAATCTCACCGTTAACTTTGAATAAAATAACTATGAAAATTTATATTTGCAAAATGCAATGGGATAATAGGCTACCTCGTTCTTATATAATAACGGGGCATTATTTACTTTGAGACACTGAGACTTTACAGGAGAGTGAATTAGATTTGCACTTAAATAGTATTCAATGCTTTATAGTTTATGGCGTCAGACGGTGGATTCCGTCAGATAGAAAAGAATTATATAGTGAAATAGTGACTGTTGGATACTATTTACTTCTAGGGATAGTAAGTATGCACATTGGAAAGAAAACAAACGGGTTGTAATCAAAATCTAATGAATAACAAAATGATTTAAAGAAATATGTAAATTCATAACAAGTTTAAGAAAATTAAATAAAACTTGTTTTATAACAACATTTTATATGAAATTAGATAAAGAATGCAAATAAATACTTCGTCGGAGCTTCAATTTATTGATGTCCCCGTAACTTTACCATCTCTTATCCATTTGGAATGCACGTTGCAATTTGGTCCACACCTCGTTGTTCAAACAAGGATGGCCAGACGCAGATTGCTGTTAAATACACATATAAAGTAATATGTTCATTAAGAAACTGAAAATTAAGTTATGTAAAATGTATGAGGAATTCTATTATCAATAATGTTCTGATTTTTTTGAAGGTATAAATTGCTAATACCAAAAACAAGAAAATAAATGTATTTAATTAATTGATCACAAAGAAAGAACGTAATTTAGAGTTAACAATATAAATTAGCATTCCTTTTAAAAATTGAAATTTACTATTAATTTGAATTGCTCTAACCTTATTATTTCAAAGAAGAACGTCGAATGTTATTTCTTATTTTGTGGTTACAAATTGAATTGAACTATAGTGCCATGCTAAGAAGTAAAATAATTTACCCTTTTAATTATAGGCACTTGACCTTTAAAAATGATGTAACGAGATAATAGCTGGCTTAAACTTTAACCACGTGCATTAGAACCTCCATAAATCTTTTAATGCAGATTATAATTGCTTCCTTGGAATAAGCAATTCTTCCTGATTGAAATCAAATTAAAAGAACAAAGAGAAATTAACTAAGTTATAATTACCAAAGAAAAATGATCGAATTTTGAACATTTGCTATCATATTGTATTATTAATGAATCCTAAAAAATCTTTTTAAATCTATATAATTATTTTCATTTCATAGAAAACGATTATACATTACACTAAAGTAATTTCATTTTTACACAGTATCTTTATTTCAAATTTATTTTATTAGACATTATTTTAAACAAACTATTAATACAATGCAAAAGCCCTGGAAACAGACAAAGCCGCGAAATCGTTCCACACATGTTGGTAAATTCACCATGTTTCCACTGTTATTTTTGAAAATGAATGTTGTCACTTTTCTAAAAAATATTACAACCAAATATAAATGAATATATGATGAAATTTTTTTGTTAAATTGAATAAATTGAATGCGATTAAATTACTAATGTATATACAAATATATATGTAACGATGTAATGTTACAATCTCCAGAAATAATTCTCATGTTGCATTTAACTGAAAATCATTATCTTTTGCATGAGCTGAATGGATTAACACTGGGCAGAAATATTCTGCAGTAGAAAACACAAATGTCAAATCAGTAATACGCAGCGTTTCTAGCTTGATACCTCAGCTTATTTCAGCTAATTCTTATGTTATATTATTGCATGTTTTCAATTTTTATTTGTGACATTTATATTTCTAACACTCTCATATTTGTATGTGGTTATTTGAAATAATTTACGGTGTTATTATATTAATTATTAGTTAAGTAAATTATATCAATTAGTTACAATTGTGAAAATGAATTCAAATACTAGTTTCCTGAATTGTCAAGCGCGGTCATTTGCGACTTTTCGAAGCTCTTTTAAAAAGAAAAGGGAAAACACACTTGGCTAAATGGCAGTAAGTATAATTTTTCTATAATAAACAGTTTTATTTATAAATATTTAGTGATCGGTTCAATTCGCACAATAAATAATTTTTAACAATGAATAGACACATCGGTTATGTCAGCTAATTTATATCAACATTAAACTGAAATGTGTAAAGTGATACAATATGAATTTTTTGGATCGCTAAAAACCGCGTACAATTGCATTCTCTTCACAACTGAAATGAAGCAAACAAATGTGAAAATAAAATTATGTACCTAGTAACCTCAATACATGGAAGATTTAGAACAAGATAGTGACAGCTCCAAATCCTAAAAAAGTATATAATGTAAGCAATTTTCATTCATTCATAAATAATTCGTTTACACCACATTTTGAAACGATTTTCATAAAAAGAACGCTTTTAAGCGTAGATAATATTATATAGGATGCCCAGAAATAACACCGACAAACCAAGAGGTTAAAATATACAGCTCCTTTTATGATAATTTGAGCTAAATCATCTAATCCGAAACTACTTCCTAACAGCGCTACATCGTTTTAAAAATGGTGCCTTGTAGATACTTTTTTTAAAATTTCTCGAAAACTCTTATGTAAAAAAACGAAAATTTCTACAAGTAGAATAATGAAAATGTCCGATTATTTGAGATAAATTAAGACTTTAAATTCTCACAATGGACGTGTCAGTTGGGGGTAGTTGCCTACATTTTAGTCAATAATTTTTTCATTTTTTAATTTTTTGTTTTGAAGTTGACAGATTTATATAAACCCAACATTTTATATATAAAAGATATTCTTGTTTCAAATCGATAAACACCACCGTTTTCGAAAATACCTATTTGAAAATGTTTTGCTTTGCAAAAATAATCTACAAACGTTATTTACAATAAAAACATAAATTGCAAAAGATGTCCTATAACTAACAATGGCTAACAAATAATAACAAAATGCTACAACCAAAGTAAATAATTTAATTTGAAACGAAGTAACAATAAAAACATAAATTACAAAAGATATCTATGTGATGGCCATACGTTTCGATACACAAATTTGTTCTTTTTGAATAAATTCCAAATGAATTCCTAAATTCTGCGCATCCATTATTAATGATTTCCCAGAGGTGTTCACGACTTGCGATGTGAACAGAATAAACATGTGATTTTAAGTAGCCCCAAATGGAAAAATCACAGGGATTTAAATAAAGGGACCTTGGTGGCCAAGCAATTGGACCAACCCTCCCAATCTACTGTGTTATTCAAGTGTTATTCAAGTACAGACGAACATTTCTGCTAAAATGAGCTGAATACTCATCATGTAAAAGCTCAAATTTTGGCGAATATTGAGAGATACCTCATCAAATAAATTCGGTAGTGCATTCATCAGGAAATTTAAATAATCGCCCCCACTCAAATATGCGGGTAAACCGACAGGTCCAAGCAGAATATGATCAAGTACACTTATCTAAACATTTATGCTGAATCGTTGCTGATGTCTGGTTACTTTAACAGCATACAGATTTTCACCAACATCTGAATAAAAATGGGCATTATAGTGAACGTTGATTCGTCGCAAAATAAAATATGTGAAGAAAAATTGTGATTTAAATTTTTTGAATGCGCATCCTTGTGGAAAATTCAATTCGTCTAGGAAAATCTTCTTCTAACAAGGTCTGAACTTTTGTAAACTAGAACGGATTTAAACCTTTATTACCTACAATATTCCATACCGACGGTTTTAAAATGGTAGGAAACATTATAACTAAATGCCTTACATAAATTTCAGGATTACCTTCAATTTCCATTAGAATATTTTCTTCGTGATTTTCAATAATATCAGAATGTTAACCTGTTTTATTTTTCTTAGGGATCACTGAGCCAGTTTATCTTAATCTTTGATGAAGAGTTGCAAATGTTGAGTAGTAAGGGCATGCTCTATTGGCGGAGTTTTCCACATACCTGCGTTGCGCTTCCTGTGCGTATCAATGCATTTGGCCATTCACTAATGCAAGTCTGCGTACTCACCATTGGAAAACATTTTGCATTTTACTTATTATCCACCGAAAGTGATATGTACAACTAAGTAACAGAAAGCTACGTATTCTATTAATAAACGTCGATAGATAGCGTTCGTAGATTATTTTTGCAAAGCATACTTCTACTAGAGAGTTCTATTATTATTAATTGTTAGTCACAGCATAACATTTTTAAATAGGTTTCTCTCGAAATCGGCAGTGTTTATCGACTTGAAACAAGAATATTCTTTATTTATAAAAATATCGGATTTATACAAATCTGTCAACTTCAAAGCAAGAAATTAAGAAATAAAAAAATTATTAGCTAGAATGTAGGCAACTACCCCCAAATGGTGAGAATTTAAATCCTTAATGTATCTCAGATAATCGGGAATTTTCAATACTCTACATCTAGAAATTTTTGTTTTTTTACATAAAAGAGTTCTCAAGAACTTTAAAGAAAACTACCTACAAGGCACCATCTTTAAAACGATATAGCTCTGTTAGGAAGTTCTTTAGGACAAGATGATTTAGGGCAAATCGTTATAAAGTGAGCTCTAGATTATAATCTTTTGATTTGTTGGTTTTGTTTCTGGACACTCTGTATATCAGAAAAATGTTGTAATTAGAACATTGTTGTAAACTTTTATTTCTTGTATTTTCAGTGCTAACGTAAACTAGATAACGTGCATAATTTGATACCTGACGGAACTAATTCTGATAACAATTGTGAAAGTTTATCTGTTGGTCGAAATACAATAATAGATGAGTATGTTATGAATAATCAAATCCAAATGGAATGTAGATAAGAATTCACTTTATTACAGAACCCACAATGTAGCAAGAAATAATGTTTTCAGGTGCCAAGATCCTATTATTGTAGATGGACGACGATTGATTGGTTTTCAATTATTTTTTGATCCACTTGTTACACTGGATCAACATTCACCACACTTTGGATGCAAACTTGGCAACATTAAAGTGATTAAAGAAAATCGTAATTGATTTATTTTTAAATTTACTGTGAAGGGCAACATGTGTAATTTTATGGGAGTCTTGTCAAATCGTACGCATGATAATGATTTAGATGTAAACAACAGTTGGATGTGGGGACACCCATTTATCAGAAATAATGGCATCGCTGAAGGGTCCATGTATGACTTCAGATACTTATTTGGTAAATCAAAACCAAGTTTCTTCTTTAATTGAAGCATCGGCTGAACAAGAAATAAAAAGAGTCGCTGAGTAGGAGAAATTACTAGCTATTAAAGAGCGAGAAGTTGGCCAAGATGAAATTCCCGAAATGTGGCCCAAACGCTCTTATCGTACTAACTATGATTCCTTGTCGGGCTCTGCTGCTATAATTGGACTTAGAACTAGGAAGATATTATATATGGGAATTAAAAACAAATATTGCGTAATATTCTCCAGAGCATACAATCGTGGATTGGAACCTGGTAATCAGGAGCGTTACAAAAATTGGTCGGGACCACCTTCAGCGATGGAAGCAGCAATACTTTCCAAAGGTTTCTTAAAAAGCGAGGAAATTAGGTATTCCAAATTTGTAGGAGATGGAGGTAGCAGCACATATAAGCGAATTTTAGAAACCCGTCCGTACAAGAAAACTGTCGAAAAAATCGAACGCCGCGATCATTTATTACGCAATTTCTGTAGCAAGTTAAAAGATCTTTCGAAAAATTCCAAGTATGGCGCAAAGAGAAATCGAAATATACTTGAGAATAAAATTTAAAACTTGGAATTACTATAGTAAGAGCAATTAAATTTCAAAAAAGTAAGACGCTAAACATTGACGAAAAATCTTTGGAATTGAAAAAAGGTATTTTAAATACTGCAAGTCTTACTTTTATACTAAAAATCAACCGGATACGGACTCCAAAGTACCAAATTTAGTAGCTTGTGGCATATATGATAAAATAATTGACTGTCTAAGACAACATGCAAACCATTCGCGCAGTTTAATTCATGATCTTAACAGTAACGTCGTGGGACAATTCCATAATGTTATATATAAACATAGTGGAGGGAAAAGGGTAAATCTTACTATGCGTCGACAGTATCAAACGCGTTGCAGTGCAGCAGTAATTTCTTATAACTGAAGGAAATGCCTTTATTATAACATAAATAAGTTTTTGCTTAATAAAAGGCCATCCAGTAGAAATTTTAAACAATTTCAAAAAAGAAAAGAACAAAGGAAAAAGTACTCTAGTATTAAACGCCGAAGACTGTTGACCACATTAATTGCTGGCACAGAACATAATGATTCGGAGTTTGGAAACTGTCATAAACCCGATTTGCCTATAGATGAATTTGAGAGAAATAAAGATGTATTCCTTCAATCTTTAAATAGAACGGAAGAGGAATTTATGAACATGGAACAAAGAACAAGACATCAGGCAAACAGTATTGAATGGAAGGACGAGCAAAGGAAACTTCTTACTACGCTCCCCTGGTAAAATCATTGATATACGGAATAACTATAAAAAGTCCTTCCTTGAAATATGGTAGAATAAACGAAGAAAGGGCGAAAATTGCTTTCAAATAAAAAGAAAGGAAAACTGTTGCAATTTGCGGGTTATTTATTAGTCAAGAATTTCCTTTCTTGGGAGCAACTCCAGATGGTATTATATGTGACAATTCCATCCTAGAGATAAAATGTTCTTATGCATCAAGAATGTCACCTGATGAGTGGATCAAACAAAAAGAGATTACGTTCTGGAGAAAACTAAATGACAAATATCGGATTAATAGAAACCATAACTGGTTTTACCAAATTCAAGGACAACTTAATTCTACAAACAGGCAATTTGGGTATTTGGTAGTTTGGACTCTTTTAGGCCTCAAAATCGAAAAAATACCCAGAGAAGTTGAATTTTGGAAAACCAGAATGCTGCCTAAGCTTCGAAAATTTTATTTTGATCGTATATTACCAGAAATTATCGATCCCAGGCTTAATAGAAATATGTAAATTCATGAACCACAGTATATAATCGATGCTTTGGAAAAATAATTACAAAAGCAGAAGGAGCAATCTAAATAAATTTCTGTAAGGATTCTTGCGTAACTAAAATATATCTAACTAAACAAACGTAGTTAGCCATTAGCCATATCTATATGACCTTTTTTATTTTGATTCTATAGGTCTTAAATTTTATTATTTCAAACAAAATAATAACTTTTTGTCGATTTCCGGTTTTAGTTGTAAATTCAAACATAATCCTAATTTTTTTGTCTTTTTCAGGTTTTAGCTCTAATTTAGCCATTAGCCGTATCCATGTGACCTAGTTTATTTTAATTTCGTAGATTGTAAATTTTGTCACTTCAAACAAAATCCTAATTTTTTGTCTTTTTCAGGTTTTAGTTCTAAGTTACCCATTAGCAGTAGCAATATGACCTTGTATATTTTGATTCCGTAAGTTGTAATTTCGGTGGTGATGCATTTGAATGTTTCCATAACATCGATCACAACTTATTGGATGATGACACGCAAGTTTTATCACCAGCAATTATAGATAAGAGAAATCACTAACATTTTGGCTGTACTCCGTGAGATGTTAAAAGGACAAGATCACTCGCAAGCATTTTTGTTCCTAAGACAGAAGACAAGAAACCCCTTGTGCACAAAGTTTCCTATAACCCAGTTCTCATACAATACTATGTGCATTATTGTCATCAACATTTTCTGAACTTGATCCGATTGAAATTCGATTATTTTCTCTTATCATACTTTCAACATGCCATATTTTTGTTCATTGATACAATGCATAATGCACCTGAACCCTGCTTATTATTCGCCCCCTCTTTTACATTCTTAAATTTTCAGAACAATTCCTTCACAGTTGGGCACGTAATACGTACATCTCCATACACTATCACGATCTCACAATCCACGAGGTTGAACCACATTGCGGATGACGAAACTGAGGCTAACAGCGAACGCCGACTAGGCTATTACGGTTCGAAGGGGATCCAAAATGACCAACAGAAATAGCGGTTAACAATTCCGTCTTCTACTAATCCATATGATTCACGGTACACAATTAGGTTGGGGGTGCCACTGTCGCTTCCCGCGGTAGAGTTATGTCCAAAAAGACACCGACCATCGAGACAGAACTGGCGCTCGCGTTTAATTACCCGTATAATAATACTCCACCTGTAAGAACAGGTCCGCTCTACGACTACACTGATATGACTAAGATTCTGATCTGACCTACTCCCAAGTCTATAAGCTTTACAGGGGGCCCAAAATACACATATATGCAGCGTGAATCATTTTTCCGCCTTTAACTCGGTTGCCGAAATAAGCTTTACTATACTCTGCGAAACGACAAATTCCATCCGTTAAAATTTACTTCAATATCATTTTATTTATTAAAAAAACTCCACACTCGTTTCCATAACAAGAAGCCGCGTTTTCTTTCAAAAGGAAATATGGTTTTGCAGATTCTTCAAACTGAAGGCAATAAATTCTGACAACACTACTAGCATTAGTGTATGAATTTGCAATGTTGGCAAACTTTCAGCAGACAAAAATTCAACAGCCTAACGCTGATTATACTTGGACGGATTGTTGACAACAAATGCCACTTTAAAGTGACAATGATTAAAATTTGTATCAAATATAAACGAAAGAAACTAATTAATGTAACAATTACAAATAGCACTAATGTTGCAAAACGCCAGTTAAGTAATTACAATTACAGGGCTCGGAGATATGGAATTAAAATAATATATAAATAGTGACTTCTTTAATAAAAAATATATACTTTTATGTACCATAAATTACAGCATATAACGCGCACTTTTAAAAAATTTAATTTTCTGGATGCGTGTTATCGACAAAATCTCTGGAGTTAGGCAGTGTTTTGCGTATTCAGTAATTTGAATGTAATATGTGGCTTGTCACCGTACTGTTGGGATTTTTATTTTTGGGAATGGTTCAAAATAGCGCTTCAAGATTTAATTCTGGATTTTATGTATGTTAATTACTAAATATGTAGTAGAAATACGTACTTTTAGGAACTGATTACAAAAATATGTACTAAAACTTAAATTAGTGATCGAATCCGAGCCCTGCAATTGTTTCCAAAGCTAACCTTACCAAAGAGAGGTTTAAATTGAACAATTCTCGTATGCACATTATGTATCTTTTATACAACTCATGTGGATCAAACAGGCTTTAATTTTATACAACTACTAAAATTAAACCGTATGTCAATTTTAGACATTTAACAAATAACTCTTTTAATAAACAATTCTGAAATAATTTATAGTTAATAAGCAACAGTTTTATAGAAAGCAGCAAATTCAGGCGATTTAAAGGAATACGTTCTATTATGTTTTATTAAAACAGATGACGTCCATCCTCGAAACAGTATATGAATAACCAACGTAACATATTTTGTCCATAATGGATATAAAAACTGGACTTTTACGTTTTCTAATGTCAACGCAAAGTTGATGTTTTCTGAGGAGTGTCGCTCGCTAAAACATCATATCAAAAAGCTGCGACTATAAACGACAATTAAAGTTATTGTATAATTATAGCAGACGACATAATTTCTAGTACGTATAGTCTTCCATGATAACAAATGAACAACTCATTTATTATTATTTTATACCAATTAAATATTGTTAAATGCAGTTCAATATTTTTCTTTTATAAACATGCGATTGCAACTATCTGAAATGAAATATTTTTATCCGGATGTCTGGCATTAAATTATCGGGTTGCCTCTCTAAGTGAACGATGATTATCACCCACTAAACGAACTATTTATAC
>JAHWXV010263009.1:0-10824 GCA_024586415.1 Phrixothrix hirtus | reverse complement strand
GTCAAGACTATTGGGCAAGCAGCATTTTGGTCAATTTAAACTAACTTAAAAACCAACAACATCGAAGCAAAACATAACGCAGTAGTGTAAATTCAAAAAACACAAAGCTTGGATTTCCCAATATCTTTAAATCATTTAAATCATTAAAAATTATTATAATATTCAGATGAAATAATAGTTTAATATACTACAACTAAAATGATGTAATTGTCATTGTATGATTGTATGACGTCACACAACATACAACGATAATTACTTAGATCATTTTAGTTGTAGTATATATAACTATTATTTCATATTAATATATAATATTTTTTAATTAAAACCCTGATGATAGTCTTGTATTAAATAGACCGAAACTTTGTAGGTGATTATATTTATTAAGAATATTGGGAAAACCGGGTTTTGTGCTTTTTAAATTTATATTAGATTATTGTTTCCCATTTCCCCATTTCAATAAATACGTAACGTAGTATTTTATTAAATATTTAAACAAAACTCTACAAATAAATGCTGAAAATGTTCGGAGGTAACTTTCTATTAACCTTTTTTTTGAGTTATAAATGGCATTCTTAAACAAATTATATCTAATAAGCAAATACAGAGTTTAGGCATACGCTATAAAATATGTAAAAGTGCTACTTATGTTAAATCAATCCTTTAAGCTCAGTTTTCCATTGACACTTGCTGACGATGATTGTACTCTTTCAATACAAACTTGATAAATTTTATAACAAAATTCGATTCAAATAATTTTCGGCCAAATATGGTAATTATTATAAAGATCACTCAACTTTTAATATTAAACATTATTTATAAAATCTTACAGACGCATTTTAGTAGACTATCTTTAGTTTAATTATTATCAATTGGATTATAAAATGGAAGATTTCTAGGATACTGTTCGATACAAACTTTAATTATCTATGAATCAATAAAAAGTCGTGATACCTACGTTTTATATCATCTAAGCTACTAAAAATGTTTTCGTCATAAACTAAAATTATATATATTTTTTACCAAAAATTTTGCTGGAAGAAAAAAGTTTTTTTTTTACTTTTTAATGTAACTACTACTAATATCGATACAATTGTTTAGTTATGGTAAAAATAACGAAAAAAAATCATTATAGATCTTATATTAACGTCAAATGAATGAATGATCTCAGAAGTTGAACTATAAATAGTTCGAAACGTTAGCCTGCTTTCAAGAGCTAAATATAATATAAATAAAGATGGTGAGATGTTATTTTTAGTCGTTTTTATTTCCCAACTCATGGCTTCTAATCCAGATAAAAAGAAATTTCACTAAAATAATTATACATAGCCAAAAGAAAACCAGAGGAATTCATTAAAATTAATTCTTAAACAAATTGTAAATTAATTATTAAACCAATTAATTATCTAATGACTTTTAAACTCTGTCACTAGTTTGACTGTATTAAATAGCATGCTAAGATGACGTACTTACAACCATAACCTTATCTAATTGGAAATTTCAACGATTTCTCAGTAAAATACTATTTACTATTACTAATTATTATATTTTAATTTTACTGGATAATAAAAACATCCAGAATTTAGGTCTTATAATAGTATTAACAATCAGGAAAGTAAAAGTTCAATTTATCAACTGACGTTTCGGCACTAAATAAGTTCGTTTACCAGAGTATATAAAAAGAATTAATTTAATTAATTAAATTTAATTTTGAAAATAAATTTTTTAAAACTAAAATGACAAAAAATATTGTATGTGGTTTTAGTTTTTGAAAAATTTATTTCCAAATGTTATCCATTCCCTTAAATTAGTTCCTTACATATACTAAGAAATGTCAGTTGACGAATTGAACTTCTAATTTCCTTATCCTTGATTATTATTAACTGTTTTTCCGTCGATTGCATTTTTCAGCTAGTTTCTACATTTTTCGGTTATAACTTGCATTTGCCTATACATATTTTATCGGTTTTTGTACATTTACCGGCTATGTTGATTGTTACGTTCTGATATATTTCCCGAACTGTTATGATTGTCATGATTGCCATGATAACAAGCACGTTATGGTTCATAGCGGCACTAGTGAAAAACGGAGTAAAGGTTTGATATCAAATTCTTGTAATTAGTTAGCGGAGAAAGTAGTGTACGACACACAATCGTTAAGTGCCTTAGTTCAACACGTCATGAAAATTAGCTTAACTTTTTCTCGACCTGTTATAAGGCACTTACCGATCTTGTATAGTAATATACTATTATATATTTATATATAATAATCTTTTATGTAAATTATATATTATGCCTCACCACTTATAACATCTGAATATGACAAAACAATATGTTCATCATAATTAATACATTTTATTCTTGGTATTTGGATTCATTTATTTCTCTTAACATTGCTACATCTGAATCGCTTTCACTAAAATCTTTATCCTCTTTTATATGTCAACAATTCATGTATTAATGGTTAACGCAAACTCGCCTTCGTCTGCCATTCCATTCATTTCAGTATGACGGTAAAATTTATGACAATTATATACCGCAAGTATCCATAATCAAAACGGAACACTGCAAGAACTGCATATTCGCGGTGAACTTATGAAGGTACCTTTGGTTAAACGTTAAACGTTCTCTGTTCTTATCTAATGGTAATTGTATGTAATAGTAATTTTTATCAAAAAAAACATATTTTTCGTGTGTTCCTAAAATATTCCTTACTCTTAAACAAAATTCCTTTTAAAATCAAGTGTTGATTAGCATTTAATTAACTCTGAATAAATCCATATTCGGCTCTGGTAGTGTTTTCCCTTTTCTTTTTATGAATATATGAATTAATTATAGTCCAATTTAAATGAATGGATAATTTGTATTAATTTTATCAAATGTAAATTAACTTACCCTTACTGTATAAATTAAACAGACAGTTTTCTAATATTAGTATAACATTTTTTAGATAAAGTTACTTAGAATCAAATTAAAAACGTTTGTATGCCTAATTTTTGTGCGCATAATAAAATTCGTGGTCTTTTACAAAATAATTGCAGGAAATGAACATCCTTGCTAAAGAAACTATTTATAAGAATATCTTTAAAACACGGTAGATACACCAAATACTACGGTGTAAATTATGGCTAAGGCGTAACGCGCTCTAAACCAAACTCGGAACGCAAAAATATAAATTGAATAGTGGAAAAAATATTCGTGCTAAGCAGCTAAACATCAAACATGACAGTATAAAAACGGCACTAGGAATGACAAAAAATAAAGAAAAGCGAACAAATCCACAGTAAAACATAGCAATGTATTAAGCTTTTTTAAACACCAACGAAATTCTAAAGAAATAAAGTCGAATTGTTTATCCGAATTTTAAAGCTTTGTGTTGCTTTTCGAAGCTATAATAGTGGCCTGTACTATACGTGGTATGCCCAGAATCGGACCCTGGATTTCAAATTGATGTATCAATTTCTTCTGCTCACTCAGCACCTCTCTTACTTTATGATCTATACAAGGTGGTCGCAAATAAAAACCTGATTAAGCCCAAATTTGAACACTACATTTTTCAGAAATTTTGAAATTAGGAAGTTTCCTGACATACAAAGGCGGTCTGATAAAAGGCGGGTTTGAACATGATAATACAACTTTTTCTTCAAAATTTCATTTTATTTCTCGACATACTTAATCCAACATTTTTCCAAGTTCATTAGGTCATTCTTGTAGTATGATTTATTAAGTCCTAGAAAATATGCATCCGTTTCCATTCAACTTCCTCTTTGATTTGAATCTCCTTCGACAAAGGCATTTTTTTCAGGTTTGGGAACAAGTACTCACAGGGAGCTAGATCAGGAGCATATGGTGGACGTGGAAGCAATTCGTAACGTATTTCACCCAATTTCTGTTGAGTTTTCCATGATGTATGAGCTGGTGCGTTGTCATGATGAAAAGGCACTTTCTTTTTTGCCAAAGGTGGTTGTTTTTTTTATTTTAACGTGCAATCCGGTACGGTAATGCCACATAATAATCTTCTGTGAATATTTTTGGCGCTTTAAGATAACCAATGAATATTACACCTTGTGCGTCCCAAAAAACAGTCGCCAACACCTTTTCAGCTGATGTAACAACTTTTTCTTTCTTCTGTGCACTTGAATCAGCTTTAACCCATTGTTCTGATTGTTGTTTTTTTTTCAGCCGTGTAGTAGTAAAACAATCTTTCATCTACGGTCAGGAATCTATGCAAAAGTTCATCTGCATTACGTTGAAACATCGCCAAACGTTGCTTTGAAATGACCACACGCTTGTGTTTTTGTTCGATTGTCAACAAACGCAGCACTTAACTTGCTGACAGCTTTTTTATATGTAAATGTTCATGCAAAATGTTACCTACGTGTTCTTTCGTGATGTTTACGATGTCAGATATTTTACGCACTTTCACTCGTTAACTTCAAAAACGATATCATGGATTTTATCGATCATTCCTTTGGTGGCCACTTCGATTGGTCGACCTGAATGATGTTCATCAATTGTGTTTGTATGACCACGCTTAAATTCTGCAAACCAATAAAACACAATTGAATTCGCTGGAGAAGATGTACCATAATATTTATCAAGCTTCTCCTTTATTTCTTTCGCGGTTTTTCCACGCAAAAAATAATGCTTAATCAATTCACGAAATTCATTTTTATTCATTATTTTAACACAATCACAAGTTTTTCGCTTTTTATAGCTGTCAAATATAAACTAAATGACATATGAGGGGTACACAATATATTTCTGAATACGGGACAATGACAATACATATTTAAATAAGCAATATTTATAAGTTTTCAAAGTACCTTCCTATACGTTTCACGCACTTTGACATCCTCTAAAACCATTTCATAAAACAGCCAGCTCAGGTTTCTTTGGATATTGCGCTAACATGCTCTTCAAATACCTTTACAACGTCCTTTGCAACATGTACAGGAGCATTGTCATGTTGCAGAACAACTTGTTTTTTCTGCATTTTTGAGAGCATAGTCGGCAAGAAAATGGTAGTATACTAATCTGTAGTAACTGTTTTCTTATTCTTAAGAGTAACGGAGCAAATGTAACCAGTGCGACTGAAGAAAGAAGCAATCATTTGGTTAGCACAACTTCGTGATTGTTTCACTTTGGTGGGTCGCATTGTATTTAGAAACATCCATTAAGAAGACTGTTGCTTAGTTAATGGATCATAGCAGTAGATTCAGGTTTTGTCACCTGTAATGATATTGTAAACTGCCTTAGATGTACCTTCATAATAGCTTTCTAGGTTTTCTAGGCACCAGTCGAGCCTTGCTGCTTTTACTCCTCTGTTAAACGACTACACACTTTTTTCACATTTAAATGTATGTGAAGAATTGTTTGAATTGTAGTCATTTCAATGCCAAGGGATGCACGAATTTCATTATGGGTCACCCAGCGGTCTTCTTCAATTATGCGACGAACAGCATCAATGTGATTTGAAGTCGTTGCGGTAATCGGACGACCTTCACAATTTTCATCCTCAAGCGATGATCTCCCCCGTTGGAAATCTTTATACCAATTGAACACGACTTGGAGCTTCTCCTGGAAATGCATTTTGCAAACGAGCGAATGATTCATTAAAGGTTAAATGTTCTCGCGTCACTTCCATTTTAAGCCGAACTTTAACTTTTCAAAAAATTCTCACAACTTACTGAAACGAGATATTGACTTCAAATAAAGTGCAGCTTATTCGCAAACCATTGGCACATTAAACTAACCTCAAATTTGTAAATAATTATTTTCAGTGTTGCCACATTCATCAACATACCGTGCAATCCTTGTGTAGCCCTAACAATTTACTTGCAGCCTACTAACAGGTTGTACTTGACAGAAATGATATACATTCGGAGATCAGTGGCGCCATTTCTTGGAAACCGCCCTTATACTATACAAGGATGTTGCTTCATTATTTAAGTCATATTCCTTACACCAAACGATTACTACTTTTTCTCAAAATTAAAATCGCACTTGCTAAAGAAAATCTTCGTGCGGTTTTGTAAAATTTTGAAGAGATATGATAAACGTGTTGAAATAACAAGGGATTTAAAATTAAAGGTATTTTTAATTTTCTTCCACCAAATCAGGATTTGTAACGAGACTCGCAATTAACAAAATTAGGTTGTGTTTTTTGAATTTATTTTTATTATCCAACTTAGTCTTCAGACCTGAATTCCGCTCTTGGTAACTATTTTAAATTAATTTTTGATTTTTAAATTAAGATCGCGTTAGTGGCTAATTATTATATAAAGTTTTGATTTTCAATCCAGATCACTATTATGTAAATGAGTTGTGACAATGAATTATTCTAGTTGGCAAAATTTTGTAAATTTATTCCAAGATGTAAACAAATTTTTATTGATTATAATATTATCATTGTAGAATGAACTTTTCTTGCTAAGTAACTTATTTTCAAAGTACGCATTAAAATAATTAGCTTCGTTTTTAATTTGATTTTCAAATTCAAAGTCGGCCGGTAAATAAAAGTTATCGGGCGCATTTGCTGTATGTGATGTAAAAGTATATTTTCGAAACCTTAAAACGTTATGGATTAATACGTAAAGATTTAATTAGGAATTCCAATATTATAAATTAATTAGAATATGATGTAAAAATATTTTAAGGCTCCCGCTTGTGTGAACATAGTCTCCTCTTTTATGATTCTATGAATAACTACTTAATTAGAAAATTCAAGTTTAGTATCTAAAGGTGGACAAATAGCGCTCAAATTAATACGTTACTTTGAGATATGTAATTCAATTAGTTATCGCTGTAACGACACATAAATAGTAAAAGAAAAAAAAGATTCCTCCTAAACATGGCACGAATTTTAAAAATTAATTCGGCACAAGTGAAAAGACATGAAACTGGAATATGGACAATTCTAAGGCTTCTCACCAAAAACCTAACTAAATAGGTAAAAATATAAAAGATTGCATTTCCAAACAGCGTGAGACAGCACCAGAAGATCAACGGTTTCGCCCTAGTGGGGCTCATTAGTGCTGGGTGGCTGGACACGCTAATTGAAAATGCAAAACTTGCTTTTAAACACATAAACCTGCGTGGGTGTCAATGACACCTAATGGCACAATCTGTAAACAAAGCTATCCTTTAAAACTGTCTCATTGAAAACCATACGGTGAATTTCATCTAGGAAAAGAAGAGCACTTACGCAGTTTAACTGAAGAGACATGCAACTTATTGTTTTGAGAAATAAAATTCACGTAGAATGGCATAGTTTCAACTAACGCAATTAGGGGCCGATCTTTGTTTGCGAATTTGATAAGTTAGGAAACACTAATCTTTTCATGTCGGTTACATCTACAACTTATAGAACAGTAACCACCGCTGTGCACTCTATTTTGAGCACCTGTTTAAGTCCGTTCTTGGACTCGCACCACCGATAACACTCTTTATAGGTCACGTGGATGGAAAACAAAAAATTGTAACACTGACACAAAATGCTCTTATAATGTATCCTTAATACACAGTATTAACTAAACAGAGACTAAACTACGTGAAAAAAAACTAGTGTCATTTTGTAATCAGTAAACCATGATTTACGCAGATCTCGCAACACTGTTTCGACCTTATAAACGTATGTCAGTTTTTACTGCGTTTTGTAAGATTTTAAGTAAGGATAATTTAATAAATAGGTACTACTGTGTCCATTATGTATTTATAAAATTTAATTAAAGTAGGATTTCATTTAAAATAAGTTAAGAAATCAGTTTCCTAAGAATAAATAGATTAAAACAGAAAATTAAGTAGATTAACCTCGTATAATATATAAAATTATTCATTTTAAAAATATCTAGTAAAAATTCATGATATTAAAAGAACTTTAGTTGTTTTGTATTTTCACAAACGGTGAGCTCTGCGTTCCCGATTGAATAAGCAGTTGAAATATAAGTAACGCAGACGTCAAAGTGGCTTGAATGTCACGAAGTCGAGTGTAGATCACATAAGCAGATACACAAATAAGTAATGTATATGAGAATACGCGAAGCTTGCTTAAAAACTAATTGTGCAACGGGACGATTACCAAACGCTCCGAGATGATCGACGCCAATATCGAGGTTGCGATATGTGCTATCCCAGGATTTTCAGGGGGGAAATAAAAAGTCAGTTAGTTATCAAGTTTTAAGCGATACAGTACGCGGAGAGTAAAAGTTATCTTGAATAGTGCTTTGTGTATTTAATTTTTAGATCTTGAAACTGTCTTTATCAAAGTTTTCTAAACCACTAGGCCAATGGTGTCGAAATCGAGTTTCCAGAAATAATTTGGGGTTATAAATTTGTCTTTATTTAATTACGATACAAAGGATAGCTTTACTCGTAAGTCCATCAACATTAGAAACATCAAAATAGTAAGTACTCTCCACGTATCTTTGTCTATATAAAAGAAAGGTATCCTTCACCTTTGCCTTAAGTAAATTGTCACGAACTGCAAGACCATCTTAGTTTGCAAATACACGTAACGTAGTAAAAGGGACATTGTTGCTTCAATTTATTTTGGGGGCATTGAAACAAATGGATCATGACCTATTAGTAATTACTGGTTAAATAAACATTTTGATTATTAAAAGTTATTCAAATGTTTGTAACTGTTGCAAGCTAATTTTCTGCAAATATCATAACTGTACTATAGTAATTTAAATCGTTCAACGAAACCTTCGATAGTTTGGGTACCCATTTAATTATTGATATTTATCGAGTGTTATCTCGTACAAAGGTCGCCAATGTAAGCCAGATTCGCCTTCTTCAAATTTTTCGGAGATTTCGTATTTACCTGAAAACGTATTGTGGCTTCTAATACGATACGCGCGAATCTCGCTTGCATAGGCTAATGTGTATATTATTAGTGTAATTTTATTTAAAGAATATGCATTTTACCATTGCGTATTAACCAATTATGTATAAATGAGTCTACGTTAAAAGTTTATTATATTACGTGCTTGTGTCCAATTAGTGTTTCCTTTCTTTATTACTGACAACCAAAAGTTTACCTGAAGTGATATTTATACAGTGCGCGCTAAATAAGTTTAGCACTCATTCCATAATTTGTCAATAAAAGAAAAGTTATAAAGTGTTTGTTTCGAAGTAAATGTAACAATTGCATAATAGTTTAAAATTCTGAAAGCTTGATTTTTAATGATATACACGTTGATTAAATCTGATGTCTGCCTTTATATAGTTCACGTTCAGCAAACTACAACCTAAATTTGCGCATGATGTTATATTAAACTCGAGACTCTTATGAACAATTCGCATTAAATTTAATATACATGGCGTATCAAACTAATCATAGTATTTTCCGCATTTTTATAAGTCAAAATAGTTTTTGGTCAATTAAGCATAAATAGGGGGCTTCGCCCCAATTTTATAATAAAGTGAGCACTCCGCGATGTACAGGAGCCGTCATAAGAAGCGTGCACTTTTAGTTTAGTATCTTCTCTTTCAATTTTTATCCCGTATCTGCAGTACCGTTAGGTACGTTACTACTATCCCAACATACAGGGTGTTTCACAAACATAGTAACAGTATCGACTTGAAAACAGTACCGCCAACCTTTTACCAACCTTGTCTTAACTTTACAGTGTTTAGCCTCTCAAGCATCGAAAGATCACGCCTCGCTCCAGTGTAGCTTTGCCGCATGCGTTAAGGTCAATTCAGCCTGTGACACGTATATGCCATCTAGTAAGGTAAAATTAAAACTCTAAAAAATCGAAATCTGTTTTACCGCATCATTTTGTAAATAGTATTCTATAAAGTATAATAAAAATAAAGATGGTGGTCTGCCCACAAACTTTTATTTTTATTATACCTTAAATAACAAACTCACTACGAGCTAGGATGGATTCTATTAATGAGTGATCTATAAGATTTAATATAGATTAAGGTTGGATTCCATGTTAAATATTTTATTGTATATAAATTGTATATTTTCAATAAACGTGTATATATTTTCAAAGAGAACAATCTTAAAAAAAACTGTTCCTAGGAACGGTGACCATAAAATTCACTAATAATTGCATAAATAGTACACAAGACAGTAACCTGATTAGTGACATTATCATAATTTAATTAAATATGTTAAACTAAAACCACTATATCCAAACATATAGCAGTGACATATGTATTGCCTACCGTTTAGGTGTTATATTTTCTTCTTTTAAATATACATAAAATCAAAGTTTTATTTTATCTCAGTTTGATAAAATGTTTTTCAAAATTTTGTTTTAAAATACTTGTCTGTCATAGATGTGCTGTGCTTTCTTATTTAAATAAAATAATTTTTAATAAAAACAACAATTAATTTTAGATGTTTATTTAATAAAAAGCACGTTTTGTATCTATATGTTTTTATGTAACGACTACATGGTTTTTACAACTTTTTTAATCATAATTTTATACATGAACTATTTATTACTATTAACTTTATAGACAAACGGCTTGTTGTGTAAGTAAGAATATTATACCAATGTGTGCTATATTAAATAAATTACAGGTTCCGATGAAGCGATTAGTTGGCTCCCGAACCGTCAACCCTGCATTTGTATAAATTGTATTTTTAATAAATAACATTTCCTGAATCCACTACAAAATTAATATCTTAATTCTGACTTTTTATAAATATTATCACGACCTAAAATTGACATTGACAAAACTAAATTGTAAACATTAAGGTAACTATAAAGCTATACAATAATGGGGAGGATAACATATAAACATAAAATATAATAATTATTACCGAAATTTAAAATTACAAAAACTAATTAATGAAGAGTA
>JAHWXV010262980.1:0-15070 GCA_024586415.1 Phrixothrix hirtus | reverse complement strand
CCGTATTTAAGAATATCGCGTAAAATGCGTAGAATTAATATGAATTCTTTTTAAATCGCGTTTCGCGTTATTCTTTAGGGTCGTGTAAACGTTACAAGGTTCGACGCTATTTAAACCAAACATTCCCGAATCAATAGATAGGTCATAGGGTTGAGATTGAGTGGCCTGCCAGGTCACCCGATCCGACCCCCTTAGATTTTTTTATGGGACCATATAAAAAATAAAGTTGATAAGAACAAACCGATGAATACTGAAGACCTGAAAGCTCGTATTACAGATGAAATTCAGGGAATTCGCCAAGATGTCATCAGAAATGTGATTCAAGAATTCCGCGACAGGCTTACTTATTGTTTAGCCAACAATGGCAGACACTTTGAACATCTCTTGAAATGTTTATCTCGTTATTCTTGATATGCTATATTTTTTAAGAAGTTACTTATGTGATAAGTCGATTAAACTAATTTTTTAGATAAAAACATTAATTTGCAATAAATCTTGAATTTCTACAGATAGACATAATAAACTGTATATATTTGAATTTGTCTTAAAGAGATCTATCAACATCCATGAAAATATACAAGGTGTTCCACTTAAAAATAAGAAGTTAACCATACTTGTTACTTACTCTGTATAACTACGTGAAAGAAAGTTTTTCCCCTAGATTTAGAATTTTTTACTGTATCGACCAGCAAATATTCGTAAAAATTAATAAAACCGTTTTTGAGTTATTTGCAATATTTCAGACTTTTTTACCACCTGGTATATGCGTGACAAATACTTGGAGTAAATTGGCAATAATGGTGTCTGCAAATATCATTCATTCGCATGATAGTGCTTCATCATTAAGCTAAGGATCTGCCGTTGTCCACCGGACGCTTGTATCATCGTATCGTGCTATATTAAACTAAAATGAACCCGTATACGAATTTGGAATAGAAGGGGCTTCAAACATGCCTCCTTGTAATCGTCGGCGATCAGGTATATTATACACACGCGTTGCGTAGTCCATGGTGGTTTGAACTTTCATCATGTGGGTTGTACAATAGTTGACAGTAAAGGACATAGTTCTCCAAAGAACTTTCAGCGAAAAACCTTGAATGTTTGTCAGCCAATTTTGTGATGTTTAATAGGGACTCGATTTGTCTACGCGGGTATTCACCGTATATCCTCAAACATTGAAGAATGTCGTAAGAGAGGTTGCATGTTCTACCCTGTATTTATGTTTTGACTGAGCTAACTGTATTTTAGACAGTATATTTAAAATAAGAAGTAAGTATTTATCAGCGGTGTTGTTTATTACGCTTTCCTGAAGTTTACCAAAAGTAAGGATGATACAGAAAGCGATGAGTACGAGGTTTGTCTAGAAACTAATGAGAAGTGGGGCAAGGTAGGTTAATGAGATAACTCGGCTAAGTGATACGATTCTTTTCAGTCTTCGCAGTGTCAATACCTTTGTTTTAATTATAACGATCCCGCTAGCTCTGTTTCGGTACACTTAATTGTTATTTCTTAGACAATCGCGTTAAGTTGTGTAATTTTGAGGTCACAATGCCTCTGTAATTTATTTCACATAGTTTGGTGTAAATCAAAATTCCTATTTATGTAAGTAAATCTCCGAAATTGAGAAAAGAACGGTTTTGGGTAATTAGTTAAGCAACAATATTTTAAGTACTAAGTATCTATCTGTATTTTTTATTGTTTTAGTTTAGAAATAAATTATATTTTCTTTCTGTATTTCTAATTTAATAAAATCTCATGCCGAGTTTATTTTAATAAATTTTATTCACTATTGAAACTACCATACGCGTCAAGTTTGTTTTAAACTATCATATTTAATTTTTAATAAATCATTCTAATTTATAGTTCCTAGTTATAAAGATTTACAAATATACTCCTTTTTTCAAAGGAAACATTAAATTGTATTTGAACTGTTTAACTAACTTTGGACTTTTTAACCTATACCAACCAGTCTTCCCATTATATATCGGTAGACTGACACGAAGCAATTGATTTTAACTAAAAACGATGATGTGTCAAGGAATTCCGTAGTCATTTGCAAATAACTAGTAGGTTTATATTGCAAGTTTTAGTCAAGGTAACCAACTTCATTCTAAGCGTTTTTGGTGCAAATAATCGCCTTTCTCAGTTATATAATTTAAATTACATGTAATTACTCAATTATATTTTATATCACTCCGTTTCGTATACTATTTATGAGGTGTATTTATATAGCTTCCGTTCAGTAGCGCTCCATAAATTGATTATTTTGTCGAACGTGTTATATCCGAAGCTTATATATAATCATGAAAAATCCTGGCTTTTCGTGGTTAATTACCGATTAATTGGAGATTACCCTGATATACCATCCATGTCAGTAACGTAGCACTGATAAACATTAGCTACTGGTTGAAATAACCATATTTATTCCGTACAGTTACTTAAATCATTTAAATAGCTTTGAGTTCAAAATAAAATGATTTAAAGCAACAGGTCATAAGCATTTAGATAGCACTGTAGTCAACTTGATGTATTAAATTTTGAATTTTTTCAAATTAGTATTTATAAATTAACTTTTAAAATAAATCGAATATGTATGTAGTGAAATTATTAAAAGTATGTGTAAATTGATGGATTTACTAAAACCCAATTTTAGAATAATTAATAATTAATGTGTTTTTTGCCACAAGACCCACATTTAAACTTAAATTACATTTTTACTCGTTTTACACTTAAATTCAAAATAATTTACAAAGTACAAAGAAATTCACAATTTTTAATGGGTTATATTACATTTTAATCCATTAAACCGACCGTCATACTTCTGTAGTAATTTTATAAAACTAAAACTACCAACTTGCTCAATTTTTGTAAAATAAATGCTTTCAATCTTATAGAATTCTGGCTTCAAATTCAAACAGAAAAATTATAACAGTTTTTACAGCGGTCACAAAATTAGAAAATAAATAGATTTAAATCCAAGATTTTTCGGAATAAAAATTAACAATTGCCTTTATATTTTGTTCACTAACGGGCCGCACTATTCGCCATTAAGATTGACATTATTTAATTGTACATGTTTTTTGGTACAGGAAATTAGCAAACACTTTACCTAATGAAAACCTATTGTAGTGTCTGGTCACCGAAAAAATGTAAACCGGTTTGGTGCAACCATCCGCGATCAAATTCTGTGTGAAAATCAGTAATAGTGCATCAAAAATACTTGAAATGTCGTAGAAAAATTGTAAACAGTTTACTATATCGAAAACACAAATATAGTAATAACTCAAAGCTTTAAAGAGGGTTTTGAAAACGTCAAAATGATAACTCTGTGGATTTTCATATAAAATACATAGATGAACATGTGGCTACATATGTCAGTTCCAACTCGTTATCGACGAATCAATGTCAAAATCATCGCATATGGGTTACTAATCACTAAAATTGTTGTTCGTGCATTCTCACGCAGAAGTTAAACATGTGATGACACAATTTTGTACAAAACTTGTTCCCAGGATCATGACAGATGACTATAAGTGTTGAATAATTTAACAAAAGAACCCACTTTCATGAATAGTGTGATGAATCATAGTTATTTGATTACAATCTTGTGAAGAAAAGACAAATTGCTAAATAGGTAGGTCAACCAATTTTTAACTTTAACCAAAATTAGATAAATAACGCAAAAAAAATGCGCTGCTATGATTAAAAAATTTAAAAAAAATTCTATTAAGGTTGTTACATGCCTTTTGGCCTGATTGCTTGGTTGATATGTGGTAACCAAACGTAACGGCATTAACAAGTGTAAAAGAAATTATGTCCGACCGGCTTTTTTGTTAATAGGGGGTCGTAGGTCTCACGTCAAGGTATTCGTCATCGCAATCTGTTCTGATTCGTATATTTAGTAGTACGTAAGAAAGAACAGGGCGCCACGTCGTCTGTTTGGCTGTGAAATGGTCCACTATATATTCATGACGACGAGAAGAGTATACAGCTAAAATGCTAGGCGTGTTTAATATTCAACAAATGTAGACAGGTAGTAACTGATGGTCATTTGTGATCGAGCACTTAGTATTTGTCGAACACCCAGTATATCAAAGTTGATCTTAGTATTGTAAACACTAAACGTTTATTTAGGATGTTCATAGTTAGGAATTTTGTTAAGAAAAGCGAACTTAATGTATGTATGTATGTATGTATGTCTGAAAGAAATAAATTAAATAAATTGTAACAAAAGCAAAGATGATCAAAATTTAATTAAGGTAAAATGGTTTATTTCGCATATAAAAAATGAATGAAACATTAGTTTGTCAACATAAAAGAATCTAGAAGTATGTTTTAAAACACACAAGTTTACGTAGTTGTTTGACAAAAGAATAAAAGACCTTAGATTATAAGTTACATCGGTAAGTAAAGTAATGCATACAAAAAACAACGTTATCAACGCAACGATTAACAGTTAAATGTATTTGATTATGTACAAAAATACTAAAATGAGAAATGACGTAAATTCAGTTTAATTACTTGTGACTATTTAAATTTAAATTATATTGCGTTTGGATGAGCTCATCTAAGCATAATTTATATTAATAAAAGAGCTAGATAAAAAGTTCGTTGACTACAAGAAATTGACCTTTACAATAACTGTATCTAATTCAAATCTAAATGCAAGCAAAACGATGCGTAAAGCGCTGAATCTATAATTTTACTTAAGTATGTGAACCAAAACATATAATAGAAACATTAATTTACACTAAGGAAAGTGTATTAAGATAATTCAAATATTTATACAAGTAAAATAATCTCATTGATACATAATGCTACTGGTTGTATCCAAAAAAATTTCCATCTGAGAAGGAACTGGAATACAGCCAAATCAGCTGTTAGATTTATGTCATATGCGTTGGCTACTGTGTAAAGGGAGCCATTTAAGGTTACTAAATTGCTTATTCCATGTAGAAAATAGCGAGTGAATAATGAGGTGAGCAGTAATTTTAATAGACAATAGATCGTAGAAACATTGTGATTTATTTAGGATGCCAAATACGTATAAAAGATATTTAAGGATATATGGCCTTTCGGGCAATTAAGTAGAATGCAGAATCGTAGTTACGGCGTCAGCTAGTGGACATGGGCTGCTGTAGACAAGCTCTATGAGGGACAGCGGCCTAACCAACTGGCTGAATACATAAGCTGACTTCTACTCTGGACTGGAATTAATCCGTCCCTGAACACCAGGATATAGCATGTCGTCTGGAGGAGTATCCTTAACGTAAAGAATAACAACAGATCGGGTATGCATTGGTATGCTGAACTGCTTGCTAATGAAGAAAATACGACGAAATTAGAAGGTGTCGTTAGTAAAATTAATTAACTTACCCTTTCAAGGCAGAAATACAGAAAATATTTTAAATTAAAAAGTTTAGAAGTGAATAGTGTGCATTCATATACAATAACGAAATATATTGCTTTCGCAAAATGTGTGCGGCTAGGAGATAAGTAGTTATAGAACTGGTTTTTATTAATACGACCTTCCAACAATTCTTAAACGACTCGTATCATTTAAATAAAAATATGAACGTAAATGTAAATAATTTTGTATCCCGTAAGTTACGCAGTGGCGTACCTCTATTTGTGTATTTAATAAAAATAAACGAAATTTTGGCAATGTTGGTGGATAAATATGACATAGAATCTAAATAAATGTAAGATATGGAAAGATAAACAAAATACACAGGGCGTTCTCTAAGAACGTAACAAGGTGTTTAAAGGAATAAGTAATTATTCGCTAAAGCGAGGTAGAAAACGTACCCAATGTAGACAGAGATGCTTTGCGTCACAATCTCGCTGTCTTAAAGATACAGTCAGCGTGTATATATCTTTTTAAGTTGACACAGCGTAAGATTTCAAATTCAGTTGCTTAATAAAATAACGTGTTTAATATGCCTTCCAAAAAGTGGTGTTTTGTGTCAGGATGTTCAAATACAAACAATAAAACGCCGCTTAAAATATTTGTAACGGTACCGAATACGGAAAGAAAGATATGATTTGCGGTTCCAAGACGAAATATTGGTAAAGTTGCTCTAAAATTAACGTTTTGCTGTTGCGAGGATCATTTTAATGTAAAGCAGACTGATTGTTCTTAATATAAACAGGTGCAATAGTCTCGTAGCTGCTATTGCTAAAGGAAGACATGGAAAATTTTTACGAGTATACATACGCTCGCTAGTATGAAACCCGATGTTTTATCTCATACATTAAGATGTCAATCTGATAAATAAATTACCATAGAACCCTCACTTTTTATTTGTACGTAACCGATAGCTGAATCTCCGTAGTTTTTCTCTTCCTTGGCTGTAAAATATTACATATTTTAATAACGAAATTTTACCATGCCATTGTTATATTTTACAACATTTAATGAAATAAAATAATCTGTGCACAATATTCCTCATTTATATATAACATCTTTTTGCCTATAAGAGAGCTTTTAACTTAAAATTTTAACATTAAGGTGTCTCTATAAGGATAAAGATTAATAAATAATAAACCATTTAGAATAAAATTAATAAATTAGTAACATTTATTGCAGCTTAAGTTGTTTAATTATTTATGCTTGCTGTGTATCAAACATTATAATTTTAGTATCTAATTCCATTATGGAGCAATTTATACGTACCGCTGAAGTTTAACTCAACTGGTTTCTGGTAGGTAGTAATTAAAATTTACTGTTATAAAATTAATTAACATCTGTATATTTATCCAACAGAGATTTCGAGAATTTCTAACTTCAAAATTTTTCCCTATTTTCATTCAAATCAAACTACGAGAATAGATACTGCACGAATTTTTATAGGGTAACATTCAGGCGGCAATAAAAAGGCGATGGTGTGCGGTCAAGCCAATCGGGAGTCGTTCAACCGGTGCAAACGATTACCAAATTTCATTTCGCTATATCTTGGGCCGTACCGAACATATTTACAAAATTCCTTTACATATCAATTTCTGAGAAGTTTTAGTATAATAAAAGCTTAAACAATATACATATAATTGTTTTATGGACCTTCCTATTACGCACAAGAACATCACATCGCCCAAACGGTAAATAGAATATCTCACCTTGGAATTTTATAACCTTGAGGAAGAGGGTTTTGTGTGTGTGTGTGTGTCAAAATATCGCCTCTTTATGGATCCTCGATTATGAAAACGCACCCAGTCACTTTATTAACCGCTTAAAAATATTTGATCAAAAAAACTATTCGAGTCTTTCCACATCCACCTGGTAGCTCCGACATGGCTCCGTGTGACTTCTTAGATTAAAACCAATTTTAAAGTAGTAAACCGCAACGAAAGAGGTTTGGCTGAGACCCTGAACATCTTCACAGTTGACGATTTCAAGCAAAAATAGCGGGGACGTTTGTGGAGGTAATAATGTGATTGATAAACTTTTCTATAAACAAATTTTAAGAAAATTGTCATAATTAGTTCTTTGGATATACCTCGTATGTGGCATTAAATTGAAAACAAACTTTACATTACTGAAACAGTTTTTAATATATGCTTCAGATTTCAAACACATTTGAAACCAATTTTGATTCCTAAAGATTAAAATGCATAATTATAAAATTGTTATTAGTTTTCTGGATATTATCTACATAGATTAGTATTTTCCATAATTCAAAAAGAAAAAGCTCTATCGTTTTATTTACACGAAAGTCATTTTGAAAACTGGTTTATAATTTATAAACGGAATTAAATTGCACATGAGAAATTACTTTAAAGATAAATTGCGATTTGCAATTACATTTAAGTTGCTTTAATAACGATAGAAAACAAATCAGTCATTATAACGAAATGTCTTTAGGGCTTACTACTTTTTAAATACCTTGGAATAAAATATACAGGTTTATACAGATATATTGCAACTTTCTTTTGCATCTTAAATTAATAGAACAACATGTTTTAAACTTTAAACTCGTTATATTTTGTTTTAATTTAAATGTGATCACATTTAATTACCTTGTCTTGTTTACATTTTACTCGAATTCTCAGGAGGTGAATTTTATTTAAATTGAGATATATTTTGATTAATTAATTGAAATTCATTTTTAAATATTGCGAATTTGTATATACAAACAAAAAATACAGTTTACCAATGAAGCTTTACTTGCCATTGAATAATAAATTGTTTTGCCTTAAAATCATTTGCTTTTGTTCTGTTTGCAGGTATCTAAAGGCGTCTGAAACACTCTTGCTAATTCTTTCCATTTTCTTCCAACTTTTTATTTCAATTACATATGAACAAGATGCAGTTTCCTAAACATAATTGCATTGAAGTTGTAGTTCCTAACTTTTAAATATTAACTGTACACTACATTAAAATTCCATATATAGTAAAACTTCGAAAGTATATACGAGGGAGTATCAAAAAGAAACCAGATAATGCTTTTAAACATTTTATTCATCAAGGAATTTACATTTGTCCTCCATTCCCTTTAAAGTAGTCCCCACACACATTAACACAGAGATCCCGGCACTGCCGCCATGTCGTGAACACTCCTTGGAATTCGTTTCTGCCAACCGTATTAAGTACCTGCTGCGATTCAACCTGAATATTCTCTAGAGTCACAAACGCCGCACAGATGGATAGCTGTCATCTAGCGAGCTGTTAAAAACATCGTGTCGCAAAAACTGGGTGTTGTCGTGATGCGAGAGCCAGTTCTTGTTTTGCCACAATTGCGGCCTCTTACAACGAATATCTTCACGCAATCGCCTCAACACATTGCAGTAGAAGGCCTTGCCTACCTCGGGCGTGGAGACTAAGCGGTCTTCTACTGGGATGACTGTTGCTTGGTCACCGGGTCATAACCGCAAATCCATCTTTTGCCACTCGTGATGGCCCTTAATTACAATGTGGGATTACCTATTACGTGATTAAAAAGGTCTCATAAACATTGTTGCGCAAATCAAATCGACAGTAATAATGGCTTGAGCCCAAATGAAATGCCAACTATATCAGCAACTTCCTGAATGGTTATTCAACGATTAGAATGAACAATTTGGCTAATTTTATTTACATTTTCGAGAGTTTTATTGGTGCTTGGCCGTTCGGACTTAGTCTCATCTCCCAATGCCTCGGCCGTTTTTATCATTGTCATAAGCTTTCAGAAACATTTCAAATTTTGTAGGCAGTTTTTCCTTTTGTTCAAGTCTCACATCCATTTTAAAATCGAAGATGAGTATCGACGTCATTAAGGCGTTTCTAGGTCGCGTTGTAGTCTACACAATTCAACATTATTTAGTAGACTTGTAACAGTTTAAATTCTATTGTTAACATTTATTCGGCTTATTTAATTTTGGAAGAAACTTGTATCGTTATTTATCCGATATAAGGTTCATTTAGTTATGCTGGTTAAGAAATCCTATTAAACGAAATTCATTTTTGATTACTTGGGTACTGTCGATTTTATTCGCACCTTTTGTTGCGGCACTTTTCAAATTTTTCAAATAAACTAAATACATGCTCTGAAATACTACAATTAATATGTACACAACGAAGCAATCATGGAACGGTAATTAACTATTGAGTCTAATTAATAAAGCTCAAGAAATGACGCCATCAATCATTATTGATAGTGACCGGTTCATTCCGGCTAGCATTAACTTTTAATAGCGGACGGTTGACAAAGTTAAATTCTCGTTAATGTGATTAATTGAATAGCGCTTTTCGTAAAAGGGCTTCAATCAACAATAATTAATTTATACAAATCTTTAGCGAATGCTAGGATGCACTTGAAAATTGTCTAGAATCAAAGTTGTTAGCGAAGATATACAAAACGAGGATAGGTGACCTAGAAGATTTGCTAGTCTCCTGATACTGCATTTCTTTGCGGTCTCGGTGTCGCTCCACGCGACTGCCTATTACCCTCGCAACTGGCAGAAGCATTTGGAAGCGTCCCCTGTGGGTCTGTCAGGTTCCTACGCCAAGTCCCACGGGTAACTGTGGCGCAAAAATAAGGCAGGCAACCCAGGAGCCTATGATGTAGGTGTCTACGAGCCTTCAGCCTTGCTATTACACTTGCAACAACTTAACTGAAGATCTCGTCGGTGATGTTAAGAAGGTTTTACAACTTCCAAGCGTAAACTAAGTTCACCGGTTCAATCGTGTGTTTTAATGCAAATGTTGATTCTACAAGCGGGCCCTGATAAGAGAGCGTACTTCAGGTTTATTGTAGCGCGTTCGGACCTAGAGTGCGCTTCCATACGGCAGGCGGAATATCCCGCCTCGTGATCAAATGTGAAGTAAATAGGTTCGAGGTTGACATCAAAGTGTCCAGTTAACTCCGCGTTTGAACGCGAAGTTCTCGTATATCAGTGCAGTCGGCTCCACAGTGAAAAGCAAAATCCCTTTGCGTACTCGCGTCGCTCATTATATACTATTTTAGTACGCGGTATCTTTATTCCACTCGCGTACTTTGTTTTCTATTTCAATATTGCGCTTTACAGTCACTTGGTACTTGAAATTTATAACGGGTTCATATTTAAAATGGCACTATCTCATTTTATATATACAATTATCTTAACTTATTTTAACTACATACATTATTAGCAGCTTATTTAATTTTTAATTAGATAAACTCCTCAGTTTACAAACATTTATATCTATAATTAATTACTCTAATTATTCAATGTTTGCCGCACTCCGCGATTTGTTAAAGTCTTTTACATTGTCTTTCTAATTAAATTAATAATAAAATTATAACATTGAAACTCGCAAAAAACTGTATTGGTTTTTATAATCGCGATTTCGGTGTTATGTAGGGTACTTTTACACTGTAACTCTTAGGATACGGCCTGCGTCGGTTTATGTAATCCGCCGAACGTTGTTGATTGTTTGGTTTTGGTTTTACCGTAATTAATTTTCGATGATAGTGAGTGTTTATAGTACATCAATTTGAAGATCAGAAATCAGTAGTTACGTTTCGCGAACATCAGTCGGCTTCCGGATCTGTTTCGCGTTCATATAACCCAGGGACTACTTGGAGGTTATTTCTACGTTTTCCAAGAGTTCCAACTCCAGCTTTAACGACGCGCAGTCCCGCTTATACGGTAGCAGACGCCTAATATCTGGTTGCGGAAAGTCAGTGACGAAATCTTTACTTTACCTGGTGCCATATACATTGTTTATTTCTTTCTATATTTCAAAACCTATTTTTGGACTATTTATTTGATTACATACAATGTAGATTATTTAAAATTCATGGATGATAGTAATATATAAAGTTGTGTTTCGGTAATGAAAAATTAAATTTGATAGTAATTAATATTATTAGCGTTTGGGACAATGAATGTTATATTTAAGTAATAAGTCGAGGGTTTCTTTATAATTTTGATCAGTTTCATAAAAGATTGCAATAATTGTAAAAGTAATTCTTTTAGTCGGTTTACAATTTTGATTATTTTAATGAATTAAATACTTTTGCATATTTGCGTTAATTTGGTTTGTTGCAACAAATTCAACTTAGGTGACTTTATTTTACCCAGTGTCAATTTTAACTACGATTATCCGTAGAAAGAAATATTTATTTAGTTACATTCAGATATCCTGAAAACATTGATCTTGTTTCAAGAAATATCCGAAGCATTTGCAAGTTATTTTATCGCGCCGTCACACCTGGCGATAAGGACACGTTATAGTAATTTCAGAAAACATTTTTGCAAGCACGCCGAAAATTTCTTTTTCATTTGTTTAATTAATACATTGTTGAAGTCAATTAAATTTGGACGTTATTGTATACGTTAATTTACCGTAAGATTTACTATGATCAGATTTACTTGTTGTCAAAATTGAGTATGTTAACATCGTTGAATTAATTACAATAAAACCATTTATCTATAATTATGTTGTCTTCCTTCATTCTAATATAGGTGACACTTTGGCTATAAATTTATTAGGAAAAGGACAATACTGTCGCTGTTTGAGTTGTTACTGTTTTTTCTTTGGACGATTAAATAAATTATTTTAATCGAGGTATTAATTATTATATTTTTTATTAATTAATAGAAATAGCGTGGCGCATCATTGGATTTATTTAGCTAATTGTGGGCGACGAATTGATTATAATTTAGTCGCGATATCATTGTATAAATTTTGTTACTTAGATTATCTTATTTTGAAAAGTAAATTTTGGGCTCTCTACGTGAGCTTGACTAAAACTCCTGAAGTCGTTTAAGTTGCTGACACCTTTTAGGACAGATGCGTGTCAAGGATCGTATACATCGTCAACTCACCCAACTCTATCGCTAGGAAACCTGTCTTAGCCGGTGAACCCTTATTTCTATTACGTCACGTTGGTAAGTGTTATACGCACCCATTTGGAGGTGCCATCCTCACTAAGCTATTCTCCATCTATCAACGTGGCAGACTGGTGCACAGGCCCTTGCGGCATGAAACCGTATCTGTTACTGAGGCCAAGTAATCTGTGCAGTTTGGTTTCTTTTGGATACCACTTCGTATACTACACATTGTTCAACAAATTATAAACACCAATTTCTACCACATATAAATGCAGACACGCAGTATAACGATTATCTTTGTAACAGTAAAAATTACTTCAAATTTACCAAAACCTAAAGCTATTATCAAACTATATTCACCGAATACCATCAGGAGTGTAGAATAAGTTGTACGTTTAAGTTGAAATATAATGCAAATTCTGTTTTGCAAAATATAGTAACGCTACTGCTACAACAGGGATAAGTGTAAATGCACTGATAACGATACTACCCATTGTAGTAATGATAATGAGCGATTTTACATTGAATACGTTTAAAAATGTTTCAAAATTTTCGACTATTGTAAAAATTTAAAATTCGCGACTAAACCAGATAAGTGGGGGGGGGGGGGAATTTGAATTATGAACTATGCAGCACAAGAAGGTTTAATGGGAAAACTTGCTTTTTAATAGACAGACTTATGACTTTTGAAGAATGCTAGAACTATTTAGTGAAATTTATATACCGGGTGTATACTTTTACAGCGGAACATTGCAATTCACATTTTCAACAACTTCTGCTTCTCATATTATTTTATAAAAATGATAATAGAATCAGTCAAAAGATAAATTTTTCCGTATCTGATGATGCTAAACATATTGAAGCAAAAAATAGAAATGACAGTTTCAAAATTTTAACATTTTGAAATTGGAGTGTCATGAAAATGACAACTAAAAGAAAGTTCATTTATTTTAATCGAACTAAAAAATGACTAATGGCATAATACACCTAAATTACAATTAAACTTTATATCTTTGTCAAATTAAACTAATAATTTACTTCTTGAGAATTTGCCTAACATGTAAATAACACAACGTAATTGGTTTTAAAAAAATACATGCTAAAAACAACCAGAGAATATTGTTATTAGCCTTTATCTGTTTGGATTAACATTTTATAAACTTTTCCCCGAAGTTATTGTTCCTTAACTGCATAAAATTTTTATTTATGATATTTATACAAGTTACTAATTAACTTTAAATTCATTCGTTTAAATACCTAAGGTAAGGTTTACACATTTTTTCTTTGAAACAACAATTTGATTGTATTAAAACGTCATTTTACAAGGGTCAGTCAAATGTAGGGTGATCCAAAAAGAAGTCACACTGAGCAAACTGAGGGTACCTTATGATCTAGAGACCACAATGTACTTACAATTTTGGTCAATAACGATTTTCAAATTATAAAAATTTAAATGATATATACAATCCTGTCTACTAACAAAAGGAATTATGAATGGAACGATAGTAAACACGTACTACTGTAATTTAATATTCATATAAAAACACGCAATGTTTCTTATAACTTGTTTGTAGTGATATGACTTATAAAATTTCTTTGGTCTTGTTTACTTTCTTTTAAATTACAAAACAATTTTAAGTCGGTCGTTCCACTTTTTAATTTTTAAACATATTGATTGCATGCCACCAAAATTATTTATTAAAAACACGAGATTTTAAATTATTTTATCCTAAAGGTCAGACACGATATTAATATAATTATTTTTGTTTTAAAATTTGTAATGCGTTCAGCGGAGATATTCTAAAACAAAATAGCCGATGCTTTTTATGCCGACCAGTAACAATATTATTCCCTAAAAATTACGATTGTAAAAAACTGGAAACACTTCGCTTATTTATTTATTTATTTTTCTTTGCAAAAATGACTTTCAAATTTTTCGCCTATATGTTAGATTCGTGTACCGGAGATTGAAAAATAATGTTTTAAAATATGTCACGTAAAGTAACATGAAGCTATTTTAACGCTATCTTCTGGAATAAATATTTTTAGAAACAAACGTATGTTCCTAATTCAAGATATACCGATGAGTAACACACATCAAGTGCAACGATATTACTATACGGCACGACGCGCACGCTAGGGTTGGACTGAATACTATAATTGTTAATATTTAGAAAAATATCCGTTTTTGAAAAAAATTTCATAAGCAAATGTGTTTTGCAGGTCGTAAGGTATCCACAATTTGCGGCGTGTCGCTTATTTTTCGGAACAATAGAATTTAAAAACAATTTTATTACTTTTCTACATAGTTTCCTTGTACTGAAACACATTTTTGCCAACGTTTTGGATGTTTCCTGATTACGTCATTAAAAAGTTGAACGTTGAGTGAGTTCAGCCTCTTCCTCGCAATTGAACCTTTAATCACCTAGAGCTTCTTTGCATGGTCCAAACAGATGGTCACACGGTGACAAATATAACCTCTATGGTTGATGTTTGAGCTGATTCTAGTGAATGTCCTCCAATTTGATCTGAGTTATGTACGCCGTGTGAGGTCTTGCATTGCCGTGAAGATGGGGCGATGCTTCTAATTGGGAAACGACATCGATTGCTTCGATATACAGCTTTTGTTTTGTCCAAAATTTGATAGTCAACGGTGAGACTACTGTCTTCCTTCACAATCTCCCTTACTGTACGGATGTTTTCTTCTGTGATGTATTCTGTGATATATATATATATATATATATATATATATATATATATATATATATATATATAG
>JAHWXV010262968.1:0-15936 GCA_024586415.1 Phrixothrix hirtus | reverse complement strand
TTATTTAATACTTATTATATTGCTTTTAAAATATTTGACATATCCATCTACCTATGTAGCCAAAGGACGAATAAAAATTATTATTATTATTATTATTATTTTAAAATATCAAGATTGAGTGGCGCATCTAATTGGGATACAAGACGAAGTATACCTTGTATACCTGTAATCCACAGCTACCTTATCGTTTACAAATGGTAAGTATATCTTTAGGTTCCTTGATAAAGAACCAGAGCTATTTTTAAAATTTTCAACGATAACCGATCCTAGATTTAAGGTCAATAGGTGATGTGATACTGGTAGTCATCTTAAATATTTTTACGAATATGTAACAGTAACATTTTGATTAAAATCGGATAACCGGAAGTGTCACTGTTATATTTTGGTTTTTTATAATTTTCTCGAAAACGGTTCTAACGACTTTTTTAAACTTGCCACGTTTCTTACGCCTACGATGCTATTTTAGGGGAATTAATCGGTTTTTCTGAGAACATTTGTTGAAGCGAGTTATTGAGAAAAATCTCCGAAGTTAAGCAACGTCTTACGTGTCTAGTGATTTGGAAGGGTAACCATTGCAATTATCGTTCTTAAACTAAAGCTAAATAATATTTTAATCATTTGTGGACATTATTTGCATATCTATAATACGTAAGAAAAAGTCGTTTGGTTTAGTTGAAATTTGGTTTCGGTTACGTTTTCGATTAGAGCTTTCAGAATGAACTTTGCTTTCAATTTAATTTCAGCTATGGCGCAATTTTTGATTAATTTCAGTTTATAAGATTTAGTTTGGATTTGTTTTGAGTTTAATTAGAACACAATCGAATTTGCGGAATCTAAGAATTCTTTTTACCGGCCCGAGATTCTCACGAAACCCATTTCGGAAAATGAGCTGCGAGAAAATTGTCATAGCGATGTTTTCCACAATCTTTGTAACATTAGGAATATGTGTGAAAAGTTTAGGTGTAAGTAGAGATCGTTTCTCATAAGAAATGTGCGCTTAAAGTGACTCTTGAGCATCACCAATGGTTTTTTTTAGTTCTGTGTTCTCTATTGTTTCAAATTAAGGAAATATGTCGAAAAAAGTTACTTAGATCAAGGAATTATCGCAAACGTTTGTAAATCAATAAAAACTGAAGCCGAATATGGTAAAAAAAATCCAATGTGCCACTGCTAAAGGTTTATAGTGAATCTGTGTGGTGAACTGTCAAAATTGGTGTAGGTTTGAGTGACGCAAGTATGTACTTGTTATGTGAAACCATCTCTATGTTTATTTGTAATGATAATGTGACAGCAACATACAGAAAGATCCAAACAATGCTGCAAATAGGAGCAACATAAATATGGCTTCTTTCATACTAGCGCCTGTTTAATAGGAAACTTTAATGTAGAGGCCGTTACTTTAAGAGCGTATTCTGAACCTAAAGCCATGACAATACTTCTTATATCATCTTTTGGAGAACTATTTCCTAAGATAAATAGGGCTATTTAAAGATGGAGCTTAAGAAACATCTTTTTTACCGTGTGTCTTGAACGGTGCGACCTAAATTAATCAAATTTGAAACATGGACTATTCATATCTATTTTCAAATGATTCATTGACGCTGGTTACAAGGGGAGGGGCATAAGCTTTAATTTATTATAACTTTTGTGTTGAACAATGTTGCAATTTTAAAATGAAAAATCGTAATTATCAATGTTTTTGACTTAAACAATGTACTCTTGATTAAAATCGATAACGGTAAGCACTTTTGATGAAAATGCATTTATGTAAATCTCTACAACAATTATGAAAAACAACGTATTTTAGATTTTATTTGTTCAAATTAAATCAGTGGGCATCAACAAGTAAACGCATTTACAAATACTATAACAATTATTTAAAATGACTACATTTATTATAAATGCATTGTTTGGAACGCTTTCGCAAACACCAAGCGTATTTCATCCTCGATACGTCAATGAAGCTCGTTAATTGTATTAACGGGACGAGAATAAACTACTCGCTTTAAATGACCCCATAAATAAATATGTAAAGTTTAGGTTAGGTGACTAGCAGGCCATCCTACAAGTCATCTGCGTCTTAACCACCTTTGAGGAAGCGCGTTGTTTAAAAAATTGTATGCACCGTCGTGTTTAAACCACATCAGCAATTGCGTTGCTAAAGGAAAATTTTTGAGAAATTCCGGCAAATTTTTTTAAAAATTCTCTATAGATGGGTCCAGTAAAATATCTGGGAAGTATGACTGGACCGATAATAAAATCTCCAATTATTCCTCCTCAAATCTTCTGGGAAAAATGCTGTTGGTGCATGAGTATTTTCGTCTATGAAAATTTATTATACCGTTGGTGGTAAAACCAGCGCTATTGTCAAAAAAACTTTGCTATAATTGGATTTTTGTACCATTTATTTTTTGATTAACTATGTACTTTCAGTTGCCAACCTTTTTTGTTTAATTTCTCAAACTTTGATTTAACGCGTCAATTTCACACATGCCGTTCCTGTATTCTTATCTCTAAAAAAGGACTAATAAATTTTTATTTGTTATTTGTAGTTATATAAATCACATTTTAAGATTTCTGTCTTTATTCAACATTTTGTTTCGTTTTAGGTTATTTCTGTTAGGCATGTTACAGGGTAGAACTACTAGATTTTAATTTAAATAGGTTCTGATTTTATTGCTTTTGCGGTAAATTTGGCCTTATTGGTGCTATCAGACGCATGACTTTTGTTCCGTTCCATTTTATTTCTATGGAATAACTGGTGTTTTCTTTAATTTTATTGTGGAAAATTTGACGCAAGGATTTGTTTCATCGTTTATTTCAAATTGTAAAATACCGATTTCTATTGGATTTGATTCGATGAAAAATCCGTAGAAATGGGTCCTTAGTAAGAAGTAGTTTATTTACATCTGCAAATTGAAGTTCCGTGCAAGTTGGATTTAATTACTACCAACATGAGTGTCCTTTCCGATATTTTCTTATATGAGTCATCCCCAGTGTTAGAAGTCGCCAGGTGTTTCATTCTGTCAATACTGGGCAAACAGATAAGTCTAGAAACATTCATTTATTTCAAAGTTAACGCATGTGAAACTAATTACGTCTTTAAATTTTAAAAACCAATAAGTGCATTAAATAAGGTTCATATTTCATTAAGTTTCTATAGGAATTTGATCTTTAATGATCCAGAATGATTAAAATTATGATTTAATTTTGAAGCAAATACGTGAAATTAATGCCTTGATAGGTAGTTGATCCTTATAAACAGTTTAGAGTTAAAATTATTATGTTTCATTTCATGTAATCAACGTGTTCAGATAATAACGATACTCCTATGTTGATAATATATTATTTTTATTATGAAATATCCTGTTATATTTTAGAACTGTAATAAATATTTAATCTAATTATAATTGTGTTATACGAGTATGATGCTAATTATCGTTTTGTTATTAAACCAACTTTTGTTGAATAACAGGTGATTCTTATTGACTTATGTGATCTTTGCCAACTTGACTACTCCGGCCGTTGATAGCATGGGCTTGATTAATTCAATTTTGTTAGTCAAGATCCATCTTGGATTATATTTTTTGGCAAACTAAGTAGTTCCATAACAAATTAATGATGAGAATTTGTGGCCAGGCGAACATTTTTCCAATAAACAAATATAAAAGCTGTTTTTGCTGGAAAGTCAACTTCAGTAAGATCCTAGACCCGTTGGACGTGGTATGGGTGGTGCTGCTAATACTTCAGCACGTTCGATATAGTCTTCTGATGCGTACCTTCTACCAAATCAAGTTCTCTAATACTGCTAGTGGGACTTTTTAAATTTGTTTTAGCACATTTTCTAACAGCTCTACCATTATCTTCTCTGGGACTTTTTGAAATGATTCCGTTTCTTTCATACATGCATGTGTTTGGATTAAGAAAACGCACTGCACAGAGTCGCCTTGCTTCAGCCCCATTGCAATAAGCAAAGCCGTGCATCAATGCATGTTTGCTATTTCTTCAAATGTGCCATATTTAAAAAATTGAAAGATTAAAAAAGGGACCAACGATTAACACTAAACCAACAGAAAAATAAGAATAATTAATTGACACCAAATACTTAATAATAGCCAACAATGAGTTAAGAAAAGCAATTTACTTTATTTGTCACCATGTTCACTTATATTTTTTTTACTTTTGCAAATCAAATTTAGAACCTGCGATGTTTTCATAGTTATGGTAGATTTACAAAAATGAATTTTTCTTGGAAACGGCTGGCGTTAACTATTTTAACCAAGCGTACATCTTTTAAGTAAAAACTATTGCTAATTACGATTTTCAATTCAGAATTGCGAAATTGTTACCACAAAAAACTTCCACGTTAAAGTTCATGCCCCCTTCTCCTCGTAAATTATCTTAAACTAATTACAGAAGTTGATATGAATAGTTCAGGTTGGAAATTAGATCTATTTATTTTCGAACTATTTAAGAAATACAGCCAAAAAGTATAATCTTTCAAGGTCGCATCTTTCTTAGGGAGCATTTCTCCTAAAAATGTTATAAAAGGTTTTGTCATGGTTTTGGATCTAGAATATGCTCGTTAAGTAGGACCTGGTTTTAGGGAACACCCTCTATATAATTCAAGTTTCCTATTAAACATGAGGTAGTAATTATAAAGAAGCCATTTTTAGCGCAATTAAGAATCCGTAAGCATTTCTATCCTAGTCCTTACCGGTAGTGGCACAGTATTAAAAGTTTTTGGTACAGGTTAACATTATTGTATAGTCCACGTAAACAAACTAGAATGTTGCCGCAATATATAAAGCAATTTCATTCACTGTACGCTGATGTATGTACTTATTACTACTTTAGATGACTTTTTTGTGAAAACCTGTTCTTTCAACAAGTTTTGTATTTAATATTATTATTGAACTCAATATGTGTGCCCCTTTAACAACTTGTTGGGGTTCTACCATCACTTGTCAGATGATGGACTTGATAACGTGTAACGAAAGTTTCTTTACATAGACTGTATGTGATAATAAATAATAAATCCTCGTATGGAGATAAAAAATTGAAATGTTTAATTCAATCCCTACAATTTAAAATACATCTTTACCAACAGACTGTTATTGAGGTTATAATAAAATATTAAGTCATTTGCTTTCTTTGCTCAATTAAGTATAGATCAAGTCAAAACTCATTAAAATTGGCATTGTGTGCGGTCCATTAATGTTAGTATACTTGACAAAAAAAATCTTTTTTTACTTAAATTTTATATAAAACAGTAGAACCTGGTAATCAAAAAAAGAGAAATAATAATTTTTTTAGGAATAAGGACAATAAAACCATTAGAATCGTATTCAGGTAGCTTAAATTGAAATATCTCAGCTTAGCACATTACAGTAATTACAGGTTTAGTTCATGATATTATTTCAGCATTCGATTTCTATCAGACTGGAATAATAAAATATAAATTGAAACTTAACAACCTGTTGAACATCAAGCTTTACAAGAAAGTATTGAATTCCTATTCACGTTTCGACTCAATCCATTCTTGTTGTTATATTATAAATATTGAGGCCTCTCACCTTGTGAGTCTGTTTTGAACGAACTTTGGGTTGTATCACTTCCTTGAGAAGACGGCGCTCTCCTTCTTAAGGTTTCTAATTCTCTTAAATGTGAAGTAAAGGGTGCATCTGGAAATGGTCGATGGCCTAAGCCTAACGCTCTGTACGATTGTGATCCGCCTGAAAGAAAAAAGCGTATCGTATTAATTGTTTTACTTTTTTTTAATTGGTTTGCAATCTAAACAATTGATTATCAAATTTCTACATGAAATTGAATAGGTGAAATGTGGTTTTACAAGAATAATACAATTTCACGTAGACCTTATTGTAAAATTTATCAATGCTTTGCTTATTAGATAAATTGAAGCAAAATAAATCATAGCAATTTAGACTAATTAGTAACAGCTACCATTAAAACTCAACATAATGTATAGTTTGATCGGTTAGATTTTCCAAACGAATTTTCTATTCAAACTACACTTTCATCGTTGTTGTTAAATGAAGCGGTGAAAGGGAACATCCGTAATTACGTGCAGAACAAATATGGATAACCAAAACTAGATGTCGTGGTGTGAGTTAATTAGGAAAAATCATTAACAGATGTTGGGTCATCAGCGAACGCAAAATTCTACAAATAATTTAGTATTAATGGCGACGGAAATGGCAAGGGGAGGAAATCATTGCACTACTGGTCTGATGGCTTCCGCTCGGTGCCAACACCGTTTACAATTTTAGCTATTCTAGTACTATCGTAATGGACGAGTTGAACTTGTATTGTGACATTTTCGAAAATGATGTTTTGTTTACAGAAACTGCTTATTTATAAATATTTTTATATTAAACTTGCATATTATAAGTGAATTCACTTCAAAATACATTTAATGGCTTTATTTAATTTTTACCTTTGAAGGAATTTATTTCCATAATCCTGGTAAAAATAAAGAAACTTATTAAGAATAATATCAATCAATCAGAATTAAATTTTCCCTATGAGAATCGTTAGCAAATTGGATATTTACATAATTATAAAGCTCATGCAGTTTAAGTCGATTCGGTTTGTAGCTCGAACTATAAAATGTAAGACCCTGAAAGCATTTTTAGAGGTTTGGATATATGATAACAAGACATGCTAAAGCTCAGAGATGTTTCATCTATTAAGATTTATTAAGCCACAGTTAACTAAACTAGAACTTCATAATTGGTAATTGCATAATGCAAGCAAGCGAATGTAGCAGGTGTTGAATTTAGTACGGTAGACTTACAACCTCAGCTGTTGAAATTAATGAGAAATGTTTTCATAGAGTCGTCAAGAACTTAAACGATCTCGCCTCTGGAGGTTAAACGCCAAAAAGTGGTTGACAACATATCACAAGGACGCAACAGTGGTTAAAGCTGTTGGTGATGTGGAGGGGACGGGGTATGATTGCACAAATATTCTATTGGACAACTAATAACAGTTAGTCTTCCAATATTTAAACGTAAAAAAAAGAATAGGTTATGTAAACGATGTAGTTTTATTTATTTATTCTTTTGAAAATAAGCCATGGCATTGTATATGGCGAGCACCCGGTATGTCCAATTTTCAATGTCAGCTTCACGTAAATCGCATCGAATTTCACGAGTCAGGTTGGTCAATTGTTGAAGATTTGAAGTTTAATTTAACTCCATAAAAAGCAATCTAAAGGCGTTAAGCCACATACTCTTGGTGGCCAGTTAACATCACCACCACACGAAATGGCGAAGCCTTCGACCTTCTGTTTCACATGCAACATCGCACGTAGCACTGTTTTGTCCCAAAGGGGTTGCAAATACTCCGATATCTTGCGCCATTGACAGTTACACCGTTTCCTCGTTCGTCTTGGAAAAATACAGATTGATGATTCGTCTGAACCCAAATTTACCCAAAATTAGGGTAAGGTGGACGTTTTTAAATCTACCTTGGGTTTCCACCGCTCCAAATCTGATAGTTTTATTTGTTAACCAAACCATTAATCTAAAATTGGACCTCGTTGTTGAAAATAGTTTTTGGGCTAAACGCCCTAGAGTCACAATCTATTGTGCTTCAATTTTGTAAGGGTGAAACTTCAAGTCAGATGCAAAATCCCCTAAATTGCAGTCAACGAAAGGTGCAAAATTAACTGGGATGAATTTCCGCACACTCTGGCGAACATTGTGACGGGCATTGTCAGATTAGCAACAGACACCAGTTTACGATTAAACGTTGAATTGTTTTCTCGGTGGGAAGATTACGTGCATCATCAGTTTTACGTGACCCACGAACGGAGCATCCATTTAGGTAGTATATTTTAACAATTTAGACGCGTTGTGGGGACGACTAACTTTCCTAACTATTTATAAAGACGCACTGGAAAACAAATATTGAATATGACAGCTGCAACTTCACAAATGTGACCACCAATAGCTGTCAAAGATCCTTCATATATGTATCGAATTAAAATCTTCTCCGAAGAAAATTGAAAATATTGAGAGAAGTGTAGTGAGTGCTTAAAAGAATAATATAAATACTCAAGTTAAAATGGGAAAAATGAAGAATGGAGCCATTTGTTCTGAGAAAACGGTGCTTACAAGTGGCACAGTATTTATGTAAGTTAAAGATTTTTAGAAAACTACTCTTGTGCAAAACGTCATGCAGAGACGACTTCGGTGCAAAACATTGAATATTAAAAGTACCACTAAGAGGAAGAAGCAACTTTCACAAATAATTAGTACACAACTCCATGGCGAATGAGCAAAGTGTGCACTCGAAATGTTCATACTGTTTCAAAAACAACAGCATCCTGAACCTCTGCACAGTTCATCACTATGAACCTAAATCGAGACAAGAGGTGATGCAAGTACATCAAGGGTAAGCTCCAAAGAAGTTTGAGATGTCACAGTAGGCTGTAAGTTTATGGCAACTCCTTTTGCGATGAAGAGTGTCATTATAACTGCGAAATACTACATAGCGCTCTTAGAATGTCTGAAGCTGTCAAGAAAAAGATCAGCGTTGCAATGATTGCTATCCAAAACGTGTCTCCCCCCGACCTCGGACAAAAAGTATTATTTGCTTCCTATTTTGAAGAAAGAATTGCATGAAAAAACATTTCAAGATGAAGAAGACACGAAAACGCCCACTCAGACTTATTTTGAAGCAATTCTTCTTGTAAGTAGAAATCATAAACTTTCATCGCTTGGGGCGTACAGAAACAATTTTGATGAACACATTTTGCCGGCTTTACGTATTATAAAGATGTAAACGGATGGGTAATACTGGAAATTTCAGCGACACAGTGTTTACTCAAAGATCATTGGTCCTTTTAATCGTCGATCTAGTATTTACAACAACCGCTTGGAATGTTTTGGAAGACTTAGTTGGAAAGTTACCACATCATTGATATTCTTGAAGTAGATTTGTCTATGTACATGGATGTTTTTGGACAGAACAACGTATTATTATTATTGTTGAAGCGTTCTTAAAAACAAGTTCGGTGATTAAATCGCACGTGATTTTTTTCATAATTTCGATCCGAACGAATTACTTCTCGAAACATACTAAACACACTGAAATATGGAGGTGTTAATGTTGGTATTCAAACTGGAGGATCAGTAAAAATCACCCCTAACGCTATGTAAACATGATAGAAAATTTTTGATATAACGCTTAAACTGTCTTGTTAGAAGAAACATCTGGTTCCAACAAGACGGGGTCATTGCCCATACTGCAAAGAATAATATACAGGTACTTTGAAGACTGTTTTCTGTTTGCTATTCAGCTCACTCATCAGATTTTACAACACTGTATTTTTGATGCGCTTACCTAAATATTTATAAAACATCCAATCACAATACGTGTACAGGAGCTGAAAAACAATATATCTGAAGAAGCTTTTTTTATATACTCGTATTCCTTAGAATACGGCGGGATGCGTTACCTATACAATTTGTTTTCAAGTGTAGGTATGACTATGTAAGCGATATCGTTATTGAAAATGGCACTTTTATTGTTTAAAAGTTCTTTAGTCAGTATTTTATTAAAAATCGTTAATTATAAGTAGGAAACTTAAGATGGAAGGGACAAATGTTAAGTAATATAAGAATATAGTAATAGGATGGATATTGTTAAGTAATATATCAGTAGATGTAACATCTTCAAACTTATGCATTTATTGTTTGATTTTACTTTATTTTAAATACAAGAGTAAATCAAATATAAACGGGAATTTATGTTTCAACAATTATAGCGCGAAAACCAAAATACAAAGGAAACAAATTATTTTGACATAGTTTCCTGCCATGAAAATGTATTTTCTCCAGTAGACAGAGAGTTTGGTGATTCCATTTTCGTAGAAGCTAGATCAGTGAGTCTGTAAGCCATTGGGCACAGATCGCTGCCTCTTCCATACTTCTTTCAGCGGCCCAAACTGAATATGGACTGTATAGGGCATATTTAAGTGGTGCCGAGAAAATTTCATCGGATTTGTCATATCCATTTGTCACGAAGAAGCAGAACGCTTCGAATCGCCATGTCTTATCTTTTGGTTTAATAAGCGTCTCAGAATTTTCCACTGAAAGTAGTAGATCACATTCAACGTCCTTTCGTCAAGAAAAATCAAAAAACGCCTTTAAAACCTCAGAACACGTTCTCAACTGGCAAGCATGTTTTGGCATTATCTGGTCCAGTTCTTTTTTCCCTGCCTCACTAAGGTGTAATGACCACTCCACACTTTGTCGTAGGTAAGTATACGATGCAGGGAGCTTTGAGAGATTTTCAGTTGAACCTTATTTTCTTTCGCGATCCTGAAACGAGGAACCCACTTTGCTGAGATTTTTCGGCAGTTCAGGGTAGAATGATTGATCGTTTGAACACCATTAAATATCATAATTAATTTTAGAAGGAGTATGTTCACATTCGAGCATCAGTCATTGTCGATAAGATCATAAAACAGTCCAAATGTTTGCCTTAGTTACGCTCATTCTTGACTTTCCCAAACTGAGCTCAAAATTTTAGAATTTTTCCCCAAGCACGTTGCATGATAAAAATGTACACCTCTTGTTCTCTCAGACAAGGGTGCCGTGGAGTGAATAGTCTCTAGACTTCCTACCTTCGTTCCCTCAAACCAAAAGGAGGAAAATTCCTATTTATATATGGTTTACCATTGTATTTTATTCTAATATAAACGCTTTTTCATTTTTTGCAATTGTGGCCGTTGGAAAACGGTATGCATGAAGTTAAGAAAAGATAAGTCTATTTTTGTATTACTTAAGTAAAAGAAATGTCGATTTTGATGGATCAGCGATTGGAATATTTGCTTTTGAGCTCAAAAAATACGGTAAAAATTTTAAAAATAAGTCGTCTCGGATGAACCCTGTACTACAATGTTGTTTGGTACGTTAAAATCGTACGGGGAGTAGGAACATCCATGTTTGAATAAATCCTAATAGGCATGGTAAAACAATGGCATGTCCAAATTGTTATACTCGATGTTAACATTTTGAACATCTATAACAGTTGATATTTTGGCATCTTTTTTCTTATTGGCGTTGTTTCAAGCCCACTAGTGACCTTTGCCACATTAGGTTGCCATTAATAACATTTACGCTAACTCTTTTTGGAATTCTAATAATGATATAAATACAGTGTGACTTTTTCATTATGTTTAAGTTGTTTTTTATTATGTCACCTGGAAGACAAATTTGCCACAGCGTTTTATCACACGATAAAATATGCAAAATTGATAACTTTAACAAGTTTGTGCCAATTTAATAAATAGGTATAAAGGAGATGGAGTAAAAAGACCAACAAGACTAGGAAAAATTATTACAGAATTAAAAAAGAGAGAATCAACACGAATCATTTTATGAGATTTGAGAATTCAATGTTACAAGGACTGTGAATAGGACCTTGAAGAGCAATGCATTTACGCCTAGATGTTCATATACACTTGTTTTTTCGACAAAAAACTAAAATATTAAAGCTGAAAAATCCACGCCGCATTTATAGATTTAAAAAAGTTATGATAATGAACCCAAAAAGAAGAGCGAGTGTCTAATAATATAACAAAGTCAATGCATTGATACGGGTGCTTGGGAGGGGCGGACCTCTGTATACTGTAAAATGAGCAGAGGTACGGTCACTCTTCAGAGCAACCGAAGAGCCCTTCGAAGGAGACCTCGATATTGACCCAAGGCACGCTTTTCGCGAAAGATAATATTAAATTGGAATCGAAAGGGCGTAGCTTCGCGTGTGACTATAGCTAGAGAGCACCAAGATGATTGAGTTCTTCGAGAAGGGGATGACTTTGGTCTTCCGTATCTCAGTAATGTTTCATATACAAAGTGTATATTTTACCAGGTAACGCTATAACTCGTCGGGTAAACAATAACTTTACCATTAATTCAGTATAATAAAGAGCTTGAATTTTTTCACAGTTGCATCTGTGACTAATTAGTTAGTATTTATTTTACTTAATTTAATTAAAATTTTTGATTTTGACAGATGTAGTACATTCGTTTACAAGTTATCAAGCTTTATATTCAAGTTCATTTAAAATGCTGTATGCATTGCTTATAAAGATGGATTAACACGTTACGTTATGTTAAAAAAGAGGGAAGAGTAGAGATATTATTGATGATATGTCTCTTTTATTATCCATTTTTGCAGATGATCAAACAATATTCGCTGAGATTGCATATGGTTTGAAATTCATGTTGGTCAAATTAAACGCTGACTATGAGATGTGAGTACTTTAAGTAAGTTTGGGATAAGCAGAATAACCAGTAATTAATTAGAATACACACTTCTATGTTTTAATGAATAATGATGGAACAATTGGGAACAATCGTAGACAAAAATGGTATAAATAAACAAGACATGAACAGTAGGATATACGAAGCTTATTCAATTGAAACCCATCCTTAGGTAAATTAGTTTTAGAAACAAAAGTAATAATTGAAATAACATTTTTTAACGTTGTTAGTGATTGAAAGTAGTTCACTGACAAGTTTATGGCGTTTCAATTTCATTCTCAGCTTAAGTTTGCCTTTGAAACGGTGTTTGAGTTAAAAATCCGCCCAAATTAAGTCAGTAGATAAGGTCATAATGGGATTTCTTTGACTGTGAAGGCCCTTAGCTACCAGACTTTAAAAATTCCCCTATAATTATGAATGAAATCTATATGACGAAACTTTGAATAAGCTTTATCAGCCAATAAGACGAAACAGTCAAGGAAAACTTTCTGCTACACATGGGATTATTCTACTATGCGGGCAAAAGGAAATATTCAGCAAAAGAAATGGAGAACTTTAGATCATTTACTTTACAACGGGTGGGGCTATTGCCTTACGATTTCTCTACTTGTGAACCATTTCAAAAGGCGTTAAAACGTTAGCGATTTCAATCGGATGCGTAAGTGTAAAAAGCTGCATAAGATTTCTTCAAACAGCAGGGAGATTTTTAAAAATCTAATTAAAAAATACCAAAAATGGATTTAAATTGAACATACTTCGTATAATTTATAAATATTATAAGTGAATTGAATTTTATAAGCTGAGACAAATGCTTCAAAAATAAAAAAAGATAATTGAAGAAACTTAGGTAGTCACACTATTTTGTTATGGAACTGAAATATGTACGTTAAAAGAAAATGAAACTTTGTAGTTACAAGTTGCCGAATATCGAGAATGGATCGCATCTGTAATGGACAAATTAGAAATTGTACCTAACGCATTAAACAGTTGTCGAGAAAATTGAAAGAAGCTTTAGGTATTTTGGATATCTTCTAAGAACAAAGAAGAATATATAATCTCGGGAAAAACAAATGAAGACCCGTACCATCGATTTATCAATCTATGGCCGACGATTGATGAGATTGAAGAGTGAGATAGGGAAAACAATGTTATAAGTTTTTTGGGGCCACAAGGCATAATGGATCTGCATCATAATCCATGGATATACTAGTCTGTCTCAAAAAATGATTAATTGCAATTGATGCCGATACGTGGCGTTTGAATAATATAGTCCAATTTTTTATATAGCTATTCAATTGTATGTAAAATAACCTTCTTTTGTAATAACACATTTATGTTTTAATTATTATTGGCAAACGTTGTTTACAAGGAGTCCTTACGATGTGAAAAGATAGAATTTCGCTGAGTTTTAATAATTTATGTTTCTTTTTAAGCAACAACGAACAATTAACATTATTGGTGCCGCTTTTAGAGCGATTACATTATAATTCGCAGATCATCGGTTCAAATTTAAATGGGAGCATTTAATTATTTATTTATATTTATTTAATTCTTTTGTTTCTTATTTGAATATTATATACAGATATATGTAGATTTACAATTTTTAAATGTATTTAACCTCTAAATTTATAGATTTATTATTATGATACCTAAAGTACCTACTTGCGAATACAGTTAGTATTAATTTGAATTAGTTAATTTAATGAAGGTTTAGCTATAGCTATTATTTACTGCATATTATTATTTACATTATAAGTCGTTTTTGTTATTACTTATAGAAATTACAAACAAAAATGTATCTTCTATTTTGTAATTCCCCAATAAATTTTAATATATTTTAAATATCACATTTATAAAAATAAAAACCTCAATATATATTTATAATTTGATAATCAAATAATGATTAAAGTAAATTAAAATAAAAATTGGTACGGTTTGGATTGGAATGTACAACAATAAAGTTGGATGCAGGCATGGGTAGTTCTTGACGAGCCAATTTCCTTATGATTTAAAAAAATACGGTAATTGTACAAATTTTTATATATTAATTAAGCCAAAAGCAAATTTAAATAATATTAATGCAAAGCGTCTTTTAAAGTATTATAAGGATTTATGAAAATGTGATTTAGCAAATTTACGGCTATTGTTGTTTATACGAGAGTTGCTATTCATGTATCTGGAATTGGCAACACTGGTGGTGTAAGGCGCCATCTCATATATTAATCGTAAAGTTTGACATTTTTGACAATATATGTACTCAGAACGTTTTGTCGTACGGATGCTACTTGTGTTGTTTACAGTGACTTAAAAATTTCATCGCATGCGATGATTTACTACGACTTTCGACATGGATTATCTAAACAACAATGCACCCGTCAACACACTTCCACTTTTGGCAATGAAGTGCCTTCTAGTTCGGTTCCGGACGAAGTCGTCCAAAATCGGTGGTTATGCCAGAAACAATTGATGCTGTACGCGAACTAATACTGCAAGATCGTCATGTGACATACCGTGAGATTGAGGCATCCCTAGACACAAGTATTACAAGCATACACAAGATTTTACTTGAACATTCAGCCATGAAAAAGAGTTGCAATCGCTCAAAAACCGATTCGTATCGATTAGTAGAAAGAAATGCTCCAAAAATATAATTGTAGTGCGTCAAAAGTTGGGTATAATATCTACAGAGGTGACTAATTTGGATCTATGCACATGAGCGCAAAAATAAACAGCAGTCGACTGTATGAACTGTATGAACTAAACACAATAAACTTTTCGCGCAAGAAGCATTTCAAAGCAAATGGTCGCCTGTTTTTTGGTATACATTGACACGTGGCTACATTGCCACTAGAGGATCGTAGAATGGTCGGTTTGGAATGGTACACAACTATTTCTTTACTGGCAGTGTTTGGTGAAATAAGAAAAAATAACCTGCGATGCAGGATCCTTTTTTACCAGGACAATGCGAGCTCTTACACATTGGTCCAATATTGGATCGGTCAAACCATCGATTTCATAGGTCATCCGCCGTGCAGTCTTAACTTTGCACCCAACGATTTATTTTTGTTCCCATATGCGAAGAATAAACTGCGTGGTTAACGCTTTTCAACGCCAGAAGATTCGGTAGATGCGTTCAAAATGCATATTTTGGAGATACTCCAATCAGAAGGGAAAAAGTGCGATGAAAATTAATTTAAACGGCTGCAAAAGTGTATCGATCACGGCGGGGAATATTTTGAAAAACAATAAAACCAGTTTAAATGATAAATATTTGTTTTTGTTTATTATTCCAGATACACAAATAGCAAACCTCGAATTTATATATAGGGCGATTTAAAAAGTGTGGACAATACTCTAGGGGCTCATTAGGTAGGGGGTTTGAAGTAAAAAAATATAATATACCCATATCCGATTCTCAAGGGTCACTGAGATAATGAGGAAAAACAGTTTATTTATAACTGCAGATTACATCTAGTTGCCATGAAAAATAACAACGAACACATTCAGTCAAACAATTTATTTGTGGGTAGTAAATTGTCTTATCTTCACGATTTGTGTCAGTTTAGTGTACTAGTGATTATTATTATCAATAGTAGTTTAAATAATGGAGTATACTAATCGCGAATATGCTGAT
>JAHWXV010262940.1:0-12864 GCA_024586415.1 Phrixothrix hirtus | reverse complement strand
AATATTTACATTGTAATTAAAACATCAATTTGATAAAGGATTATTACATCGTCATATATTTATTATACAAATAATATACATTAGATAAAGCGCAAATGCACTGACAGAGGCATAAAGGTTCAGCTGGATTTAATACAGAAATGAAATACCGGTTGAGAGACGATTTTTCTTATGTAATTAGTCTTTTCACGTCCTTTAACGAAAATTATATCACCATCTTGAATATTAATTGCTGCAGGATGCTTGGGATAACATATGTTGAAGTAAATGCCTGGGACCACTCTATTCAATCGTGGTTTCGCATAAGCCATCTACTCTGTTTTCTGAATTCAGGTTCCAAACGGTGCTTTGAAGATAAGGTGTGATATTGATATGCCATTATAAATTGCGAGATATTTAGGTATGAACTCGGTTTTGGACACCTTAAAGCATTTAATGTCGACTACGAATTTTATTGTCGGTTGCGCGCAAACGATCACTTGAAAAGTTCGAATGAATATGATTTAAAATCGGTGCGCATCTTAAATTATATGAAATTAAATACGTAAGTTGGGTCTATACAAATATCTATCGTCATTTTCTTATTCGGGATCTATTTCACGGATGATGAAGTCTTTTAATTTAAACATTAATTTACCTGAGAGTAAATCTGATTTAAAGACACTCCATAGCACTTCATATAAAGTCTTGAGTTTGATTGATGAATTTCATCCACCACTGTATTTATGAATCTATATTAATTCATTTTAAAAATGTAGGCATAATTTTAATCTGTTTTATTAATTCTTAATTAAAAAGGATAAGATAGTTTAAATGTATTAATGTATCGAGATATCTGTAATTAATTTCACCTGTTTAAAAACATTCAGTTTAAAACGTGACAATTTATCTAAAAACCCTAAAATGATTTGAATAACTCAATGCGGAAAGACAGGTCAGAAAAATGTATCCTTGCTTTAACATAATAACAATGCCGCTTTGTCATAAAAGGGTTTAACAACTTTGGTAAATTATTAGTAAAACATGTAGCGCATCTGCGAAATAAAATTTTAGTTTATGTGAAAATGGAATGATAAAATTGCGCTATAATTATTACAAATGCATATCTCCGGATAACAGATTATTTAATTAATTGCCCTTTTAATGAAATATTTCTATTTATAATGATAATTTATGTACGAGCAGGTAACAAAATAAATGTCCGCAGTGATATTTTCTCCGAAAAGGTACATTTTGAGAATATGTAAAGTTATTGCATTGAATGAAGAAGATTTTTATAAATTAATTTATATACTTTAGAAGATAATTCTTAGGTTGATTTAATGTCTGAATAAATAATGAAAATAGTTGAATTACGTGTTATCATCTATTATAGGTTAAACAGCGGTAATTAATGTAAACATAAAAATTCTTAAATAATCTAATGCAGATATAATTAATAAGTGCTATTTCGCTTATGTGTAACTTCATTACATCGCATTTTATAGTCGCGAGCTGTACCGCCATAAGTTTATGCATGTGAGGTCATAAGTTTATGAGTTTACAACCTGTCATCTACCGTGGGATATTACTAAAATTAATTAATTACAAATTTGAAAATGGTCGCGATAAATTTAATTAGAGCGCCGATTTTTTAAATTAATTTCCCGACAAATTATATAATTAAAGAATTTGAGACAAATTTACTTAGAGCTCAAATTTTTTATATTAATTGTCCAATTAATTACATAATAATGTCTTTTAAATAAACATTCGCGTATAAATTCGAATCATAAAAAATATAATTATCAAAAATATTCCTTAATAAAATTAAACTATATAAATGAAAATAAGTGTTTGATTATTTAAATTAATTATCAGGCTAATTATTTTAATCGAACCACGAATTAAGTTGCGAAACCGAGAATAAAACCGTGACTAATCATTTTAATCGAACCGCGAATTTACTTACACAACGCGAGCCGCGAATTTACTTCCACAACGCGAGCCGCCAATTAACCTTTTTCAGGGTAGCTGTGAGGCTGACTCAGAATTGTCTAATCTTATTTACTGTCGGCGCTTCATCAAGACGGCCTTGTATAAAAGATTGAAAACACTGCTCTCGGTTCGAGTCAAAAGTTGAAGAACTTTCTATCAACCGTAGTACTGCAATCAACGACGATTAGAAACTGCATAATATCAAGCAAGTCCCAAATCCGAAGTTATTATTAAAATGGAAACATGAAGATCAAAGACCAAGTTGGGAGGAAGTTGTCTCATTTAATCACATTATTAAAGCAGATTGGTCCTAATGCGATTTGTTGTAGAATCAGGACTGCCTTTTGAAAAAATCCCTGGAAAATGATGATGGAAGTCAAACATGAATGCAGTTGGTGGTTTTGAAAAACAGCATAGCGGAAATTTTTCAACAACTACATGGTGGTCCATCTAGAAGGAATATTGTGGTAAAAAAACTATGGAAAAGGCCCGTGAAATATTTTATTGGATAAATTACAATAAAATGTTAAGGAGTGGTACCGAAAATGAGTAATAGGTGCGTCTGGGAACGATTCATTGGGAAGACGACAAGCACCGATGCAGCAATATAATGTTGGTAGCCCTTTTGAAATTGGTATAGCTGGTCCATTTCCAGAAACTGAAGCATGAAACTAGTACATCCTGGTTGCAATTGACTATTTTAGTAAATGGACCGAAAAACACGATCCACTAATCAAGAGGAAGCTAAAGTGGCAGAGACTTTGGTGAAAGAATTATTAAGCCGTTTCGGAAATCCCTTAGAATTACATTCAGATCAAGGAAGAAATTTTGGGCCAGCCTTACTTCAAAGTCTCTGTCTGTAAGACCAGAACAACTGCTCTTCATCCACAGTTAGATGAAATATAAGTTTCAAAACAGTCTTGTACCAGCCTCAGTGAAGACGAGGTCTATCGCCCAAATTACAAAGATCTGGGAAAGGTCCGTATTAAGTGATAAAAAGGATCAACGATGTAATCTACCGGATAATTAAATTGTCCAGAGCAAACCTTGAAGTGATCCACATGCATTTCAAGAATAAAGTGGCACTTCCAATCATTCTATCTTAAACAAATTCTTACAAGACGTTTTTGGAAGAGAATAAACTTAGATGTAAAATTTTGCTCTTGTACGACATAGATTTAGAGATATATTGTTCATACACATGTATACCCACGCACTCGCGCGGGCACATAAGCACAGACTCACACAAACACAGACCAATTTCTAAAAGCATGTTTTTTTGACATCGACAATTTTGACCAAAAATGTAACTTGCTGTATTCTATATTTCATGTAGGAAGAGGAATTAAAAATATAAAGGTAAATATTTTTAATATGTTAATTATTATTGTAATGAACTAGACAATTGTTTAAAAATCTTTATTTATATTTACTAAATTACAGCTATTTATTTAGACGTATTCACTCAAACAATTATTTGATAGTGCTCTAATAATAAACGTTTATATTTATATTTATTTATAACAGCTTTTAACTATACAAGATTTTAGGCAAAACTAAAACTAAAGGAATTTAGTCTGTTCTTTATATCGAAAGAAAAAGTCTAGAAAATTCCAGTTTAGTAAGAAATAAAATTACTCATAATGCAGCTGCAATAAATTTGAATTCCATGACTCATTGTTGTGACCTTAAATTTATTTACATATCAGTTACAGTAATGAGTCACTCATGATTATATCATTTATCTTAGTTCTATAAAATATCCTAGAATGTTCTGTAAAATTATTGTCATTTCTAATTGGTTACACTACCCACCCTTTAAGACGTCTTGTAATAGTGGCATAGCACTTTGTTCTTGCAATGGTTCTACACTTGTTTGCCAATGTCGGAATATGCACTGCGGTCCCTACTTGCAGCCCCATTTCTTGAAAAAGTGGCAGTCCACAGATTACGTAGTTGGTGGAATTCCTCTCGATTTCCCATTACACATTAGGATCTTGGTACCAGTGTCTCGAAACACTACTTCCAATATGTTTCGCGTCAGTTAAGTTGATCTAGATCGCAGCCGAGCTTTGGCTCAGCTAACTTTCTATTGGCACCGGCGAAACTTGTTTGCTTAGATCCCATAATGTCTTCCACAAGTCTTCATAACGTGACTTTTAATGGGATAATGCTTTCGTCACAAGGAAGTAAATACTTCGCATACCTTGGCGGTGACTGTATGGTAGGTGACTTGCCTTTCCAATTCCTAGTCTTTAATGCTAAACTTCTTCTACGCCACTACACATCTTTTAAATTCGACTGCGATGCAACGGAACATTCGGACATCTTTAGCGACGCAGTGGTTTAGGGGTATTCCACTGGCATACCGAACATATTTCCGTATTTCTCAGTAGGAACCTTAAATCAAGTTTTGCGGGGTCCCGAATAAGTTGACATAAATTCGGTAAAAGACTGTTCGCTGTTATTGACTCCTACTTTTTCTAATTCAAGATGGTTCACCCTTTGTTCACATTATTGTTGCTCCGGTTCTGCATTACTCTCAGCATTTGGGGCTAACCGATTCATGTGAACCACTCCGAGGTTTCCTCTGGGCATTTTCATTATTCGATAAAATTACATCGTTTATCCTTTTTATCACTTATTCGGACCTTCGCAAGAACTTTGCAATTTGGGAAATAGGCCTTGTCGTCGTTGAGGCTAGTACAACATAACCAGATCATTGAGCTGAAATACTCCCGTTTTGTAACTTACATCATAGTGAAAGTTTATTCGAACACAGGCAATCTGGACGTTGTTGCAAACTCTTTCGTGAATTGAATATAGTTTCTTTCGAAGAATTCCAGCATATTCATTTCCAGAAACTTCCTCCTCTTCAGGCTTGCTGCCAAACTCCAAATCACACGGTAATCTAATTTCACACCCTAACAACACTCTAGCTGGGGTTCCTCCTGTCGTTTCGCTTACCTATGACTGATATGCCATCAAGAACAGATGGTAGTACTGAACCCAATTTCTTTGGTCTGAGACAACTTTTGACAAATATTTTCCCATTGCTCAATTCATGCGTTCTACCATTCCATCTGACTGTAGGTGAAGATTTGTTGTTCTGGTTTTGCGTATCTTCAACAGCTGGCAGAAACTTTGGGACAAGACTGACTAAAATTTCTTCCTTGGTCCGAATGTAATTCCAAAGAAATCCCGAAACGGCTGAACAGTTCTTTTACTAAAGTCTCGGCCACTGTAACTGCCTCTTGATTAGGTAGAGCGTATGCTCCGGTAGATTTACGAAAATAGTCCATTGCAATCAGAATGTATTTGTTTCCAGCTATTTCCATGTCTACTCTTTCAAATGGGCTACCCACATTATATTGACGCTTCGGTGCTTTTCGCCTTCACAATGGACCATTTTCAGATGCACAGATTCCACATTTTTGACACCAATCCTTAACATCTTCCTTGCAGTTCATCGAATAAAACCTTTCACGGACCTTTTCTAGAGTTTTCTTTACTCCCATATACCCTCCAGATGGACCATCATGCAGTAGTCGCAATATTTCCGCGACTCTGTTCTTCGGAATTACCAACTGCATTCGTTTCTTACTTCCATTATCATTTGTCAGGGCTCTTTTGAAAAGGCCATCCTGAACTTGCAAGGAGTCCCATTAGAACTAATATGCTTTAACAATGGGACTAAATGAGGCCACTTCCTACCAACGTGGTCTTCGACCTTCATTCTTTCATTTTAATAGCACCTTCAGGTCTAAGTCGTTTTCTGGATCTTGTTTGATATTATCTGGGTTCCAGTTATCGTTACCGTTGTCAAGAGGTTCTTCAACATTTGACTCCAACCAAGTGCAATGCTTGCAATCTTCTGTGCAAGACCGTCTTGATAAAGCGTCACAATTTCCATGAGTTATTCCGGCGCGATGCTCAACTTCAAAGTCATACCGTTGTAGCCGTTAAATTCATCTCGCTATTTGGCCTTCTGAATTCTTAAACTGTAGTGATAAGTTCTCAATAAGAAATTTCGTCCGTAAAGGTATTTGTAAGTGTTAGATGGCCTTTATCATCGCCAGCAATTATTTGTGCTAACAGAATAGTTCTTCTCAGGTTTGGACAACACTTTGGTAAAATACTCAATTACTCCTTCTTGTCCATCTTGAATTTGCAACAGCATTGCACCGATGTCGACGTGACCAGCATCGGTATCTAAGACAAATCTTCCTTCTATTCTAGGGTAACTGAGTATAGGTGCCATTATCAATGTCCGTTCAAGTGTTTCAAATGACTCCTGACAGCTATTGCTCCATAAATATGGCTGGTCTTCTTCAGTAAATTTTCCGATGTTTGCAAATCCACGTACAAATCGACGATAATAAGTGCATAACCTCAAGAAGCTTCGTAATTCATGTTTGTATTTCAGTTGTGACCATTTTCGTACAGACTTAATTATCTCTAGGTAAGCTGCTATACCTTTTTCAGAGACCACATGACCCAAGTATTTCACTTTGTTTTAAAACAACTTGCACTTTTTTGGACTAAGTTGTAGATATGCACTTCGAGATTTTCCAGGTGTTCGTCGAAGGTCTTTCCAATAACTATGACATCGTCTAAGTATACTAGACATGTTTGCCAAGACAACCCCTTCAGGATAAATTACATTAGCCTTTCAAACATCGCTGGTGCATTATGCAAGTCAAAAAGCATGGATGTGAACTGCCAGAGACCAAACCCAATGGATAGTGCTGCTTTTTCCCGGTGCTCAGCACCCTTATCAACTTATCAATACCAAGTTTTCATCTATAAAGTCACATTGTTTAAACGACGGTAATCCACACAGAATTTAGTGCTACCACCTTTCTTCTTAATCAGTACAACTGGCGATGACCAAGGACTGCTAGATGGGTCTATTATCCCTTCACAGGCCATGTCCTTGATTATCTTTTCGGATTCCTCTCGTTTGCATAAAGGAAGTCTCCTTGGTCGCTGAAATATTGGCTGAGCATCACCGATATTTATTTTGTACGTCACAACATTTGTTCTTCCTTTCAAATTTGTCATCCGTGGCAAATATAAATTGGCTGGCTTTGTTCTTTTGCTCACGGGATAAACCGTTGTCGAAGGATTCGAGAGTGCCATGTAACTTTGATAAATTCTTTATCGGCTGAACCTTCGCACTGATTTTTGTGCAACGTACCATAGATGAGATAGTTGTGCATGTTCCTAATTTGGCGCCCTTCCTTAGAGTCATTTGGAAGGTATTGTCAATTATAAGCGAATATGTGTTGTTTTCTTGGCCTCGATCAACACTCTTCCAACTAGAATACCAGTACCAATATTGATGCTGGTTTCTACGATCCCTATGCAACCTACCCGGAAGTCTACATCCAGTTGGCTCATAGCTATTGTTTTACTGCTTGGCGGTAATGTCACCTCTTCTGCTAGAATTATTTTTATTGAATGGTCATCTCGTTGGTTAATCGGTATGTCTTCATCATCAATTCGTATGATGTGATTATTCAAGTCTAAGGCGAAGCCAAACTGAGATATTATATCCATACCCAAGATGACAGGTTCTTCAATATCAGTAGTTCAGCATGCGATATGTACACTTCTTACAACCGATCTCAATGCCATTAATTATTTCACCATTAACGATTACACGGTTTCCAATAGCTGTACGTAATCTTAGCAGCGAAGGCAGTAATCTTCCATTCTCAACAATGTTTGGTTTCACTATTGCCTTCGTTGCTCCTGTATCCAGCAGAATTTTGCAATACTTCCCTGCAATTGTTCAATTAATGTATATAGTCTATTCGGTTTATGTTTTAAGGATACCACTTGATAGTTACTTCCTGTGTTTTGTATTATCAGCAGGACTATTCATAGCATTTTGACAACTTTTCTGTATATGACACTGTTTACTTACTTCGTGGATCGTAGTTTGCGCCCTGTTGGCTTTTGCATCTTAAGTAATCTTAACACTATCTCTTCTAAAGTCTCAGCACTAGCTTTATCTTTCTCAATGGCTCACACACAAACATGGCCCTTCGATGCTTGTTTAGTCGCTTCAATTTCCTGTGCATGAACTAATGCACTAGCAAGGTCATGTAGATGAGCTAATGTAAGTGCCAGTTGTGTTTTAGAATCCCTAAGACCATCGACAAATGTTTGCAACCCAATTTGTTCAATTAAACTTATTAGCCGCGAAATTTTAGTTTCGTATTCCTCAAGGTTCTCTCCAAGCTTTTGAACACGATTTCTTAACTGGGCACAGTACACCTGTGGCAGATGTTTATCTCCATATCTCATTTTCAATCGTGAAACAAGGTAATCGTAGTTATTCTGTAGATTATCCGGTATTTTTTGTAGAAAAAGCAACCCCACGTAGAGGCACTATTAAGGCAGTTGCCTTTTCTTCAATGGTCCATCCATTCGATGATGCAGCTGCCACGAATATACAATTCGTGGTAGCCGTATCTTCCCGTAAGTGCTGTAACGTGTCTTCTAATGCTTGGCATGCCATTTTCAACACCAGACAAGTGTTCAACTTGCTGTACATTTGCTTCGGTTAATTATTAATGAGGAACTAGCGATGCTTCCTTCTAGGTATGCGACTTCTTTATTTACATTGAGGAGGATAAACTTTTGATGTAATTCAACACCCTTTTTGGTTACTTCCTCATATTTTGTTGACATGTCATTGTTAACATCTTCCAGTTCTTTTGTTAGATGCTGTTTTAATTTATTTTGGCTTAATTTAAATTCTTCCTTTAATGCATCTTGATTCGATTTAATTTGATCCTGAAGTTTATTTTGATTTATTGGATTTCACTTCTTCTTGATTGGAATCCATTTTTTCTTGTAGTTTAGTTTTATTAAATTTCATTTCTTCTTGCATCTTTTGCAACATTTCCATCAACGCCTTCATATTTAGTTTTTCGGCGTTTCTTGTTACTGGCATATAAAAAACATTTAATACTAGCTTTTAATTAATAATAGTCTGTGAGTTCAACTTGTAAAAATAAATCTGACACCTGATACCAATGTAACGAAACTAGTTAATAATTTTAATATTGTTATTTATATTCACTAAGATTGGGATTATTTATATGCACATGTTTATTTAAATATTTATTTCACAATACACTAAGAACAAACATCTATATTTCTATTTATGTATATCAGTAACTAACAGCATAAGATTCTAATTAAAACTAAACCAAGGGAACTTAATCTGCTGTTTATATAGAAAAGATAAATTCTAGAATATGAAGGAATAATAAAGAATGATGTAATAAATTGAATTGAATTGAATTTAATTGTCATATATCGGTTACAGCAATGAGTCATTTGTGATTACGTCATCTATTTTATTATAAGGCACATGCTGGATTTTTCCAGAATGTTCTATTAAATTTTTATTGTTTCTAATTTTCGTTATAATTACAGTACTTTTTCGGGTCAAGGTCGCTAGCTGTTTTAATAAAAAGTAGTCGAACGTATTTCTTTAATTCATCTAAATTTGCTTGTATGTAGTAAAACACTATTGCTTGTTAATTGGAATTATTTATGCATTAATTAATATAAATTTATTTGATAAATATCTTAAGTTGAGACAAGTTTTATTTACATTGATTTTATAAAATTTATTAACAACCATTTAGATGTTTAAGTATTTTCACAAAATTTCAATAATACACAACACAAGTGAGTGCAAATATTAATAATATGAAGCTATTTATCAAAAAAAATTTAACGTTGTGCCAAAGTAGCTTTCTAAAAGTGAAAGTTATCTAAAAAATGTGTCCGCATTTAATAATACAATTGTATACATATTAAAAATGGTATCTATTATGTTAAAACCTTGTTTTTATTTTAAAGGTTTGCACAATTAATATATACATTTTCAGGTATTTAAATAACATCTGAGAACACTCATTGATGGTACTCCAAAATCGTATGAGTCATATCGAAGCCGTTCGTTCGGTTTCGATCACTGGTTAAAGATGTATAGTTAACCAGCCAATCAAATTAAACAGTAGGGGTGGGCTGAAAATTTTAGTACAAATATTTTGAAATCTATGCACATAGTTTATAACCGTGTTTGTCGCCCATATTAAAATGTGCCTACTGTTAAAGTAATTGGCCTTATATCGTGGACACCCTGTATATTATAAATGTCTTATACACATGAAGAAAATTGTTTTCATGACATCACCTGTAACGTTACACCGTTACATATATATTTGTATATACATTAGAAATTTAATTGTTTTTACTTTTTTAAATTAACAATAAAATTTCATCATATATACTTTATATTTGGTTTTAGTATTTTTCAGAAAAGTGGCAACATTCATGTTCAAAAATAACAGAGACAAAATTTGTGAATTTACCAACATATTTGACTAATACCCATGTCATTCTTTTGTAGAGATTTGTGAACGATTTCGAGTCTTTATCTTTTTCCGGGGCCTTTGCAATAAACATATATTAAAATTTTGTTTAAATATGATCTAATAAAATAAATTTGAAATAAAAATATTGTGTGAAAATGAAATTGCTTAGTGTAATACGTTTTCATTAAAATTATTATATTTATATAGATTTAAAAAGTTGCCTTTAAGATTAATTAATAATACAATATGATTGATTGCAAACGTTCGAAATTCGACCATTTTCTTTGGTAATTATAACTTAGTTAATTTTTCTTTGTTCTTTTAGTTTGATTTCAATCAGGAAGAATTGCCTTATTTCAAGGAAGCAATTACAAATTGCATTGAAAGCTTTATACGAATTTAAATCGATATCAGTTCTAATGCACGTGGTGAAAAGTTTAAGCCAGCACTTATCTCGTTACATCGCTTAAGGTCAAGTACCTATAATTAAAAAGGGTAAATTATTTTACTTCTTAAGCATGGCATAGTTTAATCCAATTTGTAACCACAAAAATAAGGAAGAACATTTGACCTTGTTCTTTGAAATAATAAGGTTAAATTAATTTATATTAATAGTAAATTTCAATATTTAAAAGGAATACTAATTTATATTACGAAATTTAAATTACATTCTTTCTTTGTGGTCAATTAATTAAATACATTTATTTAATTATTTTTGGTATTAACAATTTGTAACTTCAAAAATAAGTCAGAACCTTATTGATAATAGAGTTCATTGTATATTTTAAAAAACTGAATTTTCAGTTTCTTAAAGAACATATTACTTTTGTATGTGTATCTACAGCAGTCTGCATCTGCCCTTCCTTGTTCAAACAACGAAGTATGAACCAAATTCCAACGTGCAGTACAAATGGTAACAGATGGTAAAGTTACAAGGAAATCAAAAATCGAAGCTCTTACTAAGTATTTATTTGCATTCTTTATATCATTTCATATAAAATGTTGTTATTAATTTATTTCTTTAAATAATTTTAATATTAATTGAATTTTGTAACAACCTGTTTGTTTTCTTTCCAGTGTGCATATTTATTATCCCCAGAAAGAAATAGTATCCAATGGTCACTATTTCACTACATAATTCTTTTATATCTGAGGAATCCACCGTCTGGCGCCCTTAAACTATAAACTGTTGAATGCTATTTAAGTGCAGATCTAACGTACCCTTCTGTAGAGTCTCAGAGTTAGCTAACGTAACTAATATCCCGTTATAAGAACGGGATAATAGGCTACACACCTACATAAATAAAATTGTGATTATTCTTTTCTTAGAAATAAAAAATGTTTAAGGAGTTTATTTAAGGACTTATTGCCATATACAGAGAGAATCCTTATTTGTTGCAAATAAAGTATAAAAACTTCACTCGTAAAAATTTGAAGTCAAGAGCTTATGAAAAATCGATTAAGTACAGGCTAACCATTCTAGCTTGGGCTCTAGACAATGACAAATGGATCATTCGCGAGAACTCGTGTTCCTTATGTACTAATCGCGAGAACTTTACTTTTAAACATTCGTATAGTGTTTGAATTCAATATAACCTAATAAACTAAGTAACGTTCTCTTATGCGTGTATTAATACACAACTGTTAATACATAGCCGTTAAAAGCCTGCAGTAAATTTACTTACACTAAAAACCATGATGTACTTTAATTTATCTCATTAATGTTAAATAAAATACTTCAAGAGGCGCCTCTAGAGTAAATTGTCTATGTGACAATTTTCAGTTTTAACATAAATCTTTATTATTTTTCCCGCTTCTGACCTGTTATGTACACTTACCGGCTATGTTTATTGTCACTTTACAATATATTTCTCGAACCGTTACGATTGTCATGGTAATTTCACGATTATACTGTATAAGAAGTACGTTATGGCTCATAACGGTACTAGTACTGTTATGAAACGGAGTAAAGGTTTGATATCAAATTGTCATAATTAGGCGATATAGTTGTCGTCAGTGTAACAAATAGTATTACGACACACGATCGTTAAGTGCCTTAATACATCATGTCTCGAAAATTAGCAAGACTTGTTTTTCTAACTTTTTCTCTACCTGTTATAAAGCACTTACCGACCTTGTATCGTAATATACTATATTTGAATATGCCAAAAACAAAAGTTCCGATTTAATCTGATACGTAAGCGTAAAGTTTACCTGAAAAGTATAATAAATAACAAATGCTTGATTTAATTTTTAAGTATCTGTTATGTATGTCTACTATGAATTCGGGCTTAAATTACCGTTACGAAAATACTAAGAAAATTTATGTTAGGTATTGTAACGAAACTAGCTAATTGTTTTTACAATGTTTATTTATATTCTCTAAAATTCTACAAGTAATTATGTACACTAATTTATTTTTAAATATTTAATTATTTATTTTACAATACACCAGCAGCAAACATTTATTTATAATTCTATT
>JAHWXV010262905.1:0-14667 GCA_024586415.1 Phrixothrix hirtus | reverse complement strand
AAAACAAAATACTATCTAACATCGCCGAAAAAAATATAGGTTGCTATTTAAAATTTTTTGCGATGACGTCACATCCTGAAACTATGACGTTAGAAAAAAATTAAAAAACGTCGGATTGTGGCAAATATTTAGTCATTCAACTTTTATTAAGAACTTTTTTTGATATGACCAATAGTAACGGCTCCAGCATCAATGTTCCTTACTTTTTATTCACCCAGTATATACAACATTAATAGCATGTTATTTTGTGAACAAAGATAAATATACAGTTATCGTACCAATTTGCTGTTCACTGGGTAATTTTTAAAGCATAGGCCGTTAAAAGTTTTTAAATTTGGCGACTTGTGTAATTAATAGGGGTTTAAAATGATTATATTGGAGATGACGTCTGTTAGCGTGATTCAAGAGTTGTAATGGTTTTACTAAATTCGCTTATGTTAGTAAGTAAAATTTACGTTCCTTATTTAGTAAAATTTCCAAAACTCAATAATACTTCAAAATACTTAGATGATGGCCATAAAGTACATTTTTGTATTAAATAAAAGGGATAAACTAAATTAAATGTTTATTGTTGTAAAATTTATAAGTTGAAATTCCTTGTTAAAAATTTTATTTGGTATAGCCTGTTTCCGATACATAAATGACATAAGAGCAATAAGATGTATTTTAACAATAAACTTTCTCTAATTATTGGTATCTATTAACTTTGTAATGCTGTTGTTCAGAGAGAAATTTAAAATATCATAGAAATGCCATGTTGCTATTGCTTGTATAGAATTTAAATGGAAATTAATATTCAATACCTTTCCGGAATTTAAATTGAGCCTTGTACCTAAACAAATTGTAAATTAATTAAAGCTGATAAATTGACTAGATTATGAACTTATTTATATTACACAACTTAACCTAATTTTCAAGATTGACAAGTAGTAGTCTCAATAAAAAGTGAGTCCCTAAGTACAGTCTATTTTCTGAAATGTTACGTACTTGTCATTCATGTTTCATAAACAGATAAGTGCTCATATAAAATAGTTAGCTCTGAAATTAATGTTTATGAGTAAAGGGCAAATTCCGCTTTAAAATAAATATTAGTAATATACCATTTGTGTGGATTATAATTAACTATAAACTATTAATAAATTAGGGAATCGAAGTAAAGAACTAAATTACTTGCTAGCTTTGTTACAATTGATGTGAGGAGTGAAATTTTAACAGCTAAGTCGAGAGCTCGTAAGAAAAATAGAATAGGCAAATAAAACTAAATAAATGAGTATTGTCTGCTACAAGATGAAACTAAATTAATCAGTATATATTGCAAATATAAATGAAGTGAAATCAAAGCGAATTACAAGAAGAAATCAAAAGCAAGATACAAAGAAACTAAAAAAAAATCAGGCTAAATCAAAATAATTACAGGATAAAATGGAATTAAATCGAAATAAATTACAGAAAGAGTTAAATATCGATTCTAATAGACGAAATTATAAATGCAATTACAATCACTCAAGAGAAAATGGAGCAGAGATTAAAAGAAAAAAATTAAAGACAGGAGAAAAAAGTTATTCTCTTAACCAATTCCAAAAAAGTTAAGGTGTCATAACAAGGAATATCCTTGACTCATCATGACGAACGAGAAGAAATGAATGTATGCGGCGCATTTATTTACCTGCTATATGTTAAGCGACAGGAAACTAGCACTGATGTATGATAGAAAAATGCCTCGAAGCAACTATTATAAATAGTTCGTGGCGGTTGCAAAATTTAACCAGTGAACCACGGAAGAGAAGTCGACATGGTCGATGATAGTTTTACGTGTAGACGCTTTAGACATTTTACAAGTTATACCGGACTATCTACAAAACAATTTCAACTATCTTTTTACGAGTTTAGAAAGGCGTTATGGAGATAAAATCCCGTACCAAGTTTATTATGCCCAGTTGAGAAATATTCTTTAGAAGGTTGTAGAAGACCCTCAGGAATTTGAAGTTAAAATTGGACAGTTAGTGAGATTATCGTATCCGATAGTCGCAGAGACTTTTATTGAGTAACATGTGGTATAAATATTTATGGATCGTCTTCGAGATTCAAAAATAACACAGGTATTAAGATTAGCCCACCCGTAGAACCTTGCTAGTGCATTGCGTTATATTAAAATTCGAACCGGCCAGACAAATCTCAAAAAGCTATGTTGGCTTACGGATTGTTGAAGAAGTGCAGGATAGAATTAAGAACCAGCAAGAGACAATTTTATGAATATTTAACATGCAAAATCCAAACTGGACAAAAACTTCAACATTAGAAATGTGGGAAATATTAAGAGTAATTTCCTAAAATCGATAAGCAGCTCCAACGATAACGCAGATTACCAGAGAAACTAAAAAACTATACTGCCAGTCATGTTCTGTAAGTCACTATCCGGTGGCGACATTGATAGAATCATCGCTGAAAAATGTTGTTAAATATTGTTGGATATTTAAATCATAATGAAGCCAAAAATGGTCAAGATCGGGAAATTACTACTTTATTGGATTCAATTACGAACCGCTGCAGAAAATCGCAGCATATTTAATTGTGAAATTATCGCAAAGATTGAAATTTACCGTAGAGGCTGATACACGGAGTAGTAGTAGTAGTAGTGGTTGATATTGACGACGATGTAATATTAAGCTGTAATATAATGCTCAAACTTGAATTTATATTATATTTAAAGAACAGTAACCTATGAGATGAAGAAGAACATATTTCCATTCATCGACGAAACATTCACGTGATAAAGGTAATCCTCGTGAAAAATCTGAGAGTACAAGCGAGAAGTGAAACAATAGTAATAAGTTAATTAGATGTATGCTTCCGGGAAGAATGCATAAGTACCCTGTAAACCAGAGATAGAAATATTTGCCGCTGAATTCTAGCTGGAAGAGCACTGGTTCAGGACTAGTAAATGACACCCATGCGCTTGACGAGTGTTAATGATTTACATATGTTATTGGGGTTGTGCACATCAGTAACTTTTGTGGTACGTTGCATGAAGACCAATGAGAATATTATTAATGTGAAATAAGTATATAAACTTCGTGCCTCATTCGAGTATACTAATAGTAATTGGTACTAAGAACAAAAGAAGAAGTCTGGTGAAGTAATTGGAAAACACCTTGACATCATTTCTATTAAGGATGGGTTGCAAGGAAGAACAAAAGTAGTAGTAACACAAAAAATATATATCCAAGATGCCCAGCTCATACATTAACAATAATCGATGCAATATCCAGTTACCTAAAGGGAAATCAATGTTAGTACACATGAATCGGTTAGCTCCGTATGCTGGTAGTAGTGCGGGTCGAGAATAACCTGAGGTTGAACAGGGTTCGTATCCCGTTGAGGTGGAGAATATGGAACTCAAAGGTAAAGAAGTATCTACTTGCAGGTATACTTGTTAGCATCCTATAAATTCCGATTTAATGTTACCACAAAACAGTACATTAAGGCTCCTATGGAATGAAAAGGATAGGGATTAGACAACTCAAAATCCAATAATCAAATATTATTAATTTTTAACAGTTGCAGTTAAGTTTGTTGAAGAACTACAAAGCTACAGTAGTGCGAGACGTGATTCATCGATAGCTTTCGAGGCTGAATACTGTATAATTACCCAAAATCGGGAATTGTGGGTGCTATTGTTCTCTAGTCTAATACTGCAGAACAGAGTTAGTTTACGAGAAACACCCTGTATATAAATATGTACGAAACCTACCTTTAAAGAGGGGACAGACACTACTACGGTAATTCAGATGCGGTAAATGGTTTAGGCTGAAAGAAATGTCATTAAATGTCAGAGGGTAGTAGTTGTTACTCCTCCAGTTATAAGGAAGTTGCAAATAGGTGCGATACCAAAAATCATCCACTGTGTATGTACTATGGTAATACATATGTGGTAAATGGTTTAGGTTGACAGAAATGTCACTAAACGTCGGAGGTTAGTAGTTGTGACTCCTCCGATATAAAGGAAGTTGCAAATAGGTGCGACACCAAAGCTCATACAGTTTGTATGTTATCTTACCAATAATGGCTATAGATTGGTATATAATAACTTATTTTGAAGTAATTGGCTATTTTGGCACAACATTTAGATTGTCAAATTAATGTGTGCTAGACTCAAAGTTAACGATATCAAACCAGAGTTTCAAGTAAACTACTCGGTATAAAAATAATGTTTAGGTAAATTGAATGTAAAATTGAGCAGCTTAAATTTGGATGGTATACAACTGAATGTTATTAATTTTATTAAAACTATTATTGTGAGCGCTAATATTTTTTGGCGCACACACTATTGTCGGTGATTTGAGCAAGGAATTTATATCGTTTGAATTATAAATTACAGATGACTAAATTACACGCCCTAGATACTATAACAGACTTATTTTGATAGGTATATACATGATGATGCGAAATCCATAGTAAAAGCTGACATATAGAGTCAGTATATATTAAAAAGGTCTGCCCTGAGTAACTTTGAAATCTTTTTAATTTTCTGCAATTGACGAGGGATATCTTTTAAGCTCCAAAGAGTGCTGCATTTTTAACCCTTTTGGCACACCTTCGTTTCTATAGTGATATAAGAAATATTTCCTCCCTCGTCCTACAGTTAAAACTATTATTGTTTAAAGCCGTCAGGGTTATATTTTCAATTTTCCCGGTAAAGCGGACATTGTTTGAGAATTAGTCAAGATTTACATATACCAATTGCAACAAATCTCCACTATTTGAGGGCCTGTGAAAATTGTCATTCCAATTTTAGCATAATGCCTGTCTGTCGTTTATCTGTCCGCCATTACATGTCCACGATAATTAAAGAATATTTTAATAGGATTGCTCGTTAATTTAGAGGAAACAAACTAAAGAAGTTATTCTCTGGTTAAATAATTTTTGGTAGCGATCGAAAAAGAGGATTAGATGGGGCAGTGGTGGAACACACATTTCTCAATATAACATACATATTTGGTTATACTCGCATTATGTGAAATAACGTATTGAAGCATATACAGTAGCATACTTTTCTATGGAATTGTTTTTCCAATATAGTGAGTATTTAAAAAAGGCCTCGATCGTTTCGCCTATGCTAACTCAAAAATAACTTAACTGATTATTCCCAAATTTAGAGGGTACACACTGGGGAGATTTCCTCGAGTTCAAAAGATTTTGGTGGTGACCGGTAAAAATGGTTGAATGGGGTAGAAGCTGGAACAAAGGTGGTGCTTTAAGATACCATATATCTTTATATGGAAATGTTGATTTATAAAGTGGTATGGCCTTTTATAGAATGACTTTTCAAATGGCGAATTCCCAAAAATTCTGTAGTACAGTTAACGAATAAGTCGTATAGAAAGCGTGTATAACAAAAGCTTGTTTAATTTCTCGGCAACATTGCATTTGTAGACGTGAGAATGTCGGTTTGACGATACCCTACCATATTTATGGTAATCGGTCAAAGGGTTCGCAGTGGAAGAGAGTTGAATACAAAATGTAAGGGTATACAGTGTCCGTTAGTTACCAAACCCTTTTCTTTATAGACATACTATTAGATATATTTTTTATGAACATTTGAAATAGTTTCCTTCATTATAGCGATAATCAACTTTGTTTTTCGACTAGAACGATGGTACGATACCTAACAAATTCTGTTTATTATCAGTGGTAGTTTACCACAATTCTGATTTATATTTCTACAAAAACCATTAAAATTAATTCTCTGGACATCTATTTACGAAAACCGATGATGATTTCTTGCTAGTGAAGTGATGATATTCTGTAAATAATTAGGATTTGTGTCATAACATTTGATGCTTAGAATTTCCTATTTAATGCATTTATTGTCTTATTGCACAAAATGAAAAACATGTCCTACTTTGCCAAAATATGTATTTCTCGTATATGTAAAAATTTAAACTGGAGTTTGGTTAAACAAGACACCAGTCGTAACGAGAATGTTTTAGGGTCTCATACAGTAAATAAAAAAGTATATCGTTCCATTTGAAAGAAAAAAGTTGACTTGCTATAACAGCAAAAACATTTTAAATAAAATCTGATGTCACTAACTCGTAGAAATACCTTTTTAAGTAAGTACACAAATATTCATGAAAATATATCTAATATTAGGCTTATATGAAAAACGGCTTGGTGACCGACTCACATTCTATATATATTATTAATTATATCTTGAGAAGAAAAGTATCTTAATGTATACAGTCATATGTATAGTGTTTAGTGAAACAGCTTTCAATAAGGCCGATGTCGTTTCAAGAACATCATCGGTCTTTTATCACCAATAAATTCAAAATGTTTCAAGCGACACTTTAAATTTTGGTATAAATTTAACAATAGTTTTTCCAAAAAAATAGTATCTACTGATGTATAGAATTGAGAAGTATGACAACTAAACAACTAGACTGATCTGGTTGCCTTGAGTCATTTCTTAGCGACTTGGCAAAAGTGCTACTGAAATTCATTCTAGTACACTCAATAGAGCTTATAGGGAGAATTGTATATCTATAACGCATAGTTTTAGGTGTCATAGGAGGTTTGCTGTTGATAGAGAAGAAGGTGAAGACGATGAAACGTCAGGACGCCAGATGTATGTGTCAAATGATGGAAATTTTGAAAATATTGGAGAAATTGTAAGGGAATACGGACATTTGAGCATATGAATGATTGATAAAATATTAAAATCAATAGGCAAGTTATCAGTCAAACTTTGCACAATAATTTAAACATTCCAAAAGTCTGTGTTAAATTTTTTCTTAAGAATGTATACTGGCTCAAGATCCCAGAGTTTCAAACTATGTTGACATTTTGAATAACATTAAGTGAAATCCAGGTTTCTTGAATTCTATTATTACATATAATGAAAAATGTACCTTCCCGCATAACTCAGAAACAAAACGACATGACAAGAAGAAACCAAACTTTCATGGAGTAAAAAGCTTGAATGTAAAATTTATGTTCAACGCAAGGCCTACTACTTTTTAGATGTTAGGGATGTTTTGTTGATTAAGTGGCTTGCTGAAGGTAGGAAGTTCACCACCACTATTATATTGAGATTTAAAGAAAATAGAGGGAACGGGTCTGCAAGAAGAGACCTGAGCTATGCACAAATGGATAGATGTTACACCAGGCTAGCGCTTCTACTCATAATACTTTATGCATGGAGCAGTTTTTGACCTCCAAGAACATTAGTAGTCTTGCCTTAGCCACTATAACCTTTGGATCTTTCCCCGATTGAACATGTCTGAGACATTATGTATAGGAGGCTAAGTAATTTGCGTAACCCACCATTGACTTTGAAAACTGCGTAAATATCTGAGTTGCTCAACACAAATTTCAATCTTTTAATACTCTTCAATACAAACTGGGCACAAAGTTTTCAATCAATTTAGAAGTGGGAATAGAAAAAAAATATCAAGATCAGCAACGAACTTCCTTTGACGTCTGATCCATATGTATCAGCAATACACGCCATATCTTATAACAAAAATCAATAAACTGGATCCCAATCCTATGGAATTGATAATTAAATAATAAGAAAGACGTAGTATAATAAAAGTTATTTTTTTATTGTTATTATTTAATGGATTGGGAATAAATCCTTGATATGAAACTACTTTGCAATTGCGTGTGCTTCCGTTTTCCTTTCATTTTTACGAATAGCACAACTAGTTCACTTTAGTGGACCGTTAAATGAAAATTACTTAACATAATAATACTAATTAGATTGTCAAACTATTATAGAATGACATTTCATAAAAAATGGCCATATCAAGAAAATTTGCATCCTACGCAAATTAAGTTGGAAGCATTTATTCCATCCTTATATAAACAAATAAAATATACTAGGCATATGTTTCTTGCGTGGGTCATGAAACAAATTAGTAATAAACAATTATATGTTTATAAACAAAGTATTTTAGATCAAGATATGATATTTTATTATTTATTACTATTTTTTAAAGATAACATCCCTTAAATCATTTTCATGACAGTGTGTACATTGCTGTAAATGTTTAACAAAATCCAGCGTTACATTCTATAATAAATCTTATCTAAAGATTTTGCATCATTCGTGGTTGATATTTGTACACCTTAGAGTTAAAGTATTAGCAGAAGGGGAAATCACTTAAATCGGATGATATTAAAGCCCATGCTGTGAAATAATTTTTCTTAGGAAATTGGATTGCCGCATATGTCGTAGAAACATCTTATTAGGATATCACGATATGTAAACTAATTCTACTTGCTTTATGCATAAAAAAGGTGTGCAGCATATCTACGTATCTGCCGGAGTTAATCATTATAATGTAATTATTCTACTCAGAAAAGCAAGACTGGCAAATTTCGCTGTACAAAATCTACACCAAGCCGTAGTTTTAGCTTTGAAAACCAGTATTTAAAATTATACTTATTGGTATAATCATTTAACAAACGGTCACGACTTGGCATTCGGGGATTTCAATAATAATGTGTGTGCGAACATAAAGATAAAATGCACTTTTCAAATATTTAGGGAGCATTGAAAATTAAAATTTTGTATGCGAAGATTTAATAAAAAGATAACATACCTCAGTGGAAAGCGTGCTGGATTTATATATTAATCCTAACTGTAGACCAAAATACAATTTCTTAAGTTACACGTTTACAATTGTCTACTTATATAATGTTGAATACCTACATTTTCACTTTATTAATTACGGCTATTTTAAAAATTGGACTTTAGAATTACTTAAAAATATATTAGTTTTATGATTTTAATACGTGAAGTTTACCGGGAACAATTTAAACTTAGCAATTAAGGCAATCCACTAACGTTAGTAAAATAATATTTAAAAACGCGCATCAATTGATTCTCATTTTTTAAAATGAGAGTATTTGTACATTAGCAAGCATATACCTTATGGAAAGCGGAAAATTACACATAGGGAAATCCGTAGGAACGAATAAGATGAAATAATTAGTTACGTTTATGGAAACAAGATAGCTAGATGTGGAACAGTTGTTTGCCCCAGTATATTGAAAATATGAAGGGGCGTTCCCAGTTCTTTTATTTACACAGACATAATTATTAACATGCCTGTAATTAATTCATAACATAAATAGTTTTAAATTGCAATGAACAAAAATAACCAAGATATAAACGTCAGACCTGCACCTTTGTAGTAACTGCTGACGTGAATAAATGGAAACCACATGGTAATTATTGTTAGTACAGTGGATCAGCAATATATTCTATGTATGTATAGCTCATTTCTTTCCATACTGTATAATAATTGAAACTATATATTCTTCAAGGTATTTCTTTATTCTCGTAACTTACCTGCTCTGAGGGTTTCTTATTATTAAAAGGGAACCTTAATACGTTATTCTAAGACATAAAATATTTAAATATTAATTGTATAAATTTTCTAATTTTGAACCATCTTTGTTTATTATTTACTGTGAAAAATTTTCTGAGATTTGTGGTTAGATTTAATTGCAAAAATAACTAAATTATTCCCAATATTTGTATACGTATTAAAATCATAAAACTAATTTATTTCTAAGTAATTCCAAAAGCAAACCTTTGAAACAAGGTTAATTAAAAAAATAAAAATCTATCTATTTAATATAATTCATATAGATAAAGTATGAGCATATAAATCTAAAAAATGAATGTTATTAAAAAAAACTTTTTATCGGGATTTGAACTGAATTACACTCACGTCAAATTAACATTGTGCAGGATAATAAGTATTATTTTTAATTTCAATTTATGGAAAATATTTGAAAAATGCATTCTATCCAGATTTTCAATAAAGACTGATTCAAAGACCAGTTCACAAACAGTATTATTGAAATCATTGATGACCACGGTGTGACATTGTGACCCCATTTTGTAAGTCAAAACGGAATTTGTCAGTCACGATAAGCTCAGTTAATGCATTTCTATTCACACTAATAGTTTCTAGAAATTGTTCACGACATTGAAATTCTTTTTCTATATCGATCCATTAGTTGATGAACAATTTTAATTTTGTACGAAGTATGGATATGGCGAATACTGCCGAAAAATTTTTGGAATGATAAACACTAATCAATCAAATACTTTATACTAGTCAAAATTTGCTATATGTATCTTTATTGATAAAAACAAAATTTCACATTACTTTCAATGTTTTTGTCATTAAGTCAATTTTGAGTTATTTTGGCGTAATGGGAGTTTGCTAAATTAAAACAAACGAATGTTGTTTTTCCAATAAAATATTTAATCATTCTGATAAACATGGGTAATTTCATTTTTATTAAAGCACGAATTTTACCTTGTTAAATATATTTTTCCTCGCTAGCAGAATATCTCTCACTTCTAAGCATGCTATGGAAATGAAAATGTTTCCCTTCAATAAGGTTTTTCTTAGTTTTGTTCATTTTATGGATTATAATTGCTTTTCAGTCAGATTTCTAGCCTTTTGTCTAGATATTTTGCACTATATTTATTCAAAACAATGAAGACGCAGCCATGAAAAGTACCAAATCACCAAAATTCAAGTATAACTTTCATTGGGAGACACTAATCCTATTTTTTGTAAGTTTGACTACTTTCGACTCTTTAGTGTTTAAGCTGATGTCTGCCAACATTTGGCGAGTTCATTGTTAGAAATCCATTTCCTACTATAATAGGATGCGGTAGATTATTAAAGTGTACGCCGCTGACTCCATGAGGCTGCAGCCATTCATATGGTGAACTAAATCACTTTCGAGTATTTCGTCGTGCACTCGCTATCTCCATTGAAATCAGTGTCCACTCAATCCCAACACTAAAGTCGGCACTCGCAATGCAAAGCACGACAAGAGGCTTGAGCCCGGTAGCGAGGTACTCATTTCGGCGTAAAGCATATCCCAGGGCTCTCAAAATTGGTGCGTTCTTTAATCAATCTTTATTCTGGTTATAGTTTATCTAATTACGCATATGCATTACCTCCACGGCCACGATAATTACCCACTAATTCATTATACGTCTGGATTTTGTTTGTGTCTTTACATTGCTAGGAGCTTACAGCGACCATATCATCAATATAGACTTAATCCTTCGTTACATGGATGAGTAACTTGTTACATGAGTTTACGGACGAAGCCGGTCAGTACCATTTTATTTCTTTCTATATTTTGGTGGTTTTCTCAAATTTCTGCTACCCCTAAATAACACTGAACAACAATTTTAGAAAAACTAGTATATTCTGTTAGAGAATTACATTACATTATTTTCCTTAAACTACAGAATTGCAGATGAAATACAGAGATTATCAAATAAAACGTTTGATATGAAAGTTAGCATACATAAAATCATAAAAGAATAAAAAATAAGTGAAAAATACCTTCCATACAAAAAAAACAACAACCCAGGTAATAAATGTAAAAAAAATATTTCGTGACGCAGTCGTATGCCATTTGCGTACAAAATAACGTTTTGAATACATCGTCGCATTGGATATTCACAGAGCATGAAATATCTCTTCTGAAGAATTACCGGAACACTATTTTGATAATAGTGCCTGAGATTACTTCTTAAAAGAAAACAACATTTCGCACAGGGACATATGACGTAATATGTTAAAAGTCGGTTAAGTTTTTTTTAATAAAAATTCTACTGCAAGTATGTTCCAAGGTTGCAAAAGGAGCATTAAACATGAGCGGTTTATAATTTATAGGTTGAAAGTAACCATGAGTTTCTATTTTCACTTGAACTGATAGATCTGACCCGTGCAACGAAGGGCTAAAGGAAAAGATATCATGGTTAAAAATTTCTTATGGTATTGTTAGACCCTCGTAATTAATAGTTTTATATTACCGTTTTCACATTTGAAACTTGAAATAAATTAACATATATTTCAAATGTCTAAAAAGAAATAGTATAACAGTATTCTAAGTTTAACAAGAAGCAATTCCCAGATTGTAAAGTAATTCGTAACAAGTATAAAGTGTACCGTTAAAACCGCAGTATGGGAATACAACTTCATAGTGTTAAAAATCAAACTAAAAATTGAAATGACAAAACTAAGGCACAAAATAAAAATTTCTACAAAGAAAGGTCTTCGGGTGTAATAAAATATACAAAAAGTCAAATCCACTTCCGAAATTATGGTATCAATTACCTAAGTTACGCAAGCAGTAAATTCAGCGGTAGGTTGTGGTAACAGGACGGCGTCATGTAACGGGTCTTTAACGGTTTCTACCACCAAACATGCAAACTAATAGTTTGAGTTGGAGATATTTGATTGTCAACTAAACGGCGTGAAAGGAATGCTATGAAGTTGATAAATACCAGAAAAACCCAAGAAGTATCATTTTATATCGTCGAACACGGTGCTGAACTAACAAATCGTTACAGCTTCGAGAAATATCCTTTGATGTTAACATATAAATTCCGAAAAATACTGTGGTAGTTAAATCATACTTAAATAAGTGAAATAAATTACCTCTGATGAGCATCTGCAGCAATATAATGTTTTACGGAAGAGCAACGTCAAAGTAAATTATAAATTTCAAATTTATAAAAACGGGAAACGTTTTAAACGAGTTATTTGAAATGCACTCACCAAAAGAAACTTGAAGATACCTACAAATGTCAGCGAAATTCGATAGAATAGTTTGAGGCTTTGCAAAACTCATCAAATCTTGACTGAGAAAGCGAAGTAAATAGACGGGTTATATCATCAACAGCCAAGATAATAACGAACCAATGTCAAAACGGAAGTGAATGTTTTAAAAGTTTTAAATCTAATACATTTCTCTATAATGAAGTAAAGGCTAAATTTACTAAACCATTTATCGTAAAATTAATTTAATTTAAATACAAACTTAACTTTTACTATCTGTCGTTTAAATTCTTTGCTATATAAAGTTCAGTCAACTGCTTGTTTACAAATACTCTAAGGGATCTATCCGAAAAAGGTCATTGCGTTTTCTTGTATAACTGTTGCAGAAATGTAGCTTAGTTTAGTATTTAAAATTTCTGATTTGCATACATTTTATATTGTTTTTTATTTTGAATTTAAATAAATGTATAGAACACATACTCTTGTAACTTAATTGTAATCAATGTGGTAACTAAAGTTTTGGAGAGACCTAGAAGGAAATACATTCCTTCCGAGAGCAGGGTATCGCGCTTAACTTATAGAAATAGTAAAGTCTATAATATGTATAACTTGGTTCCCTTACTAAAACCTTAAATATTACGTAAAGTTTATTACGTAATAAAGTGATTATAATAAATTGCTAAACACTACCACAGGGTAGCCAACAGTATTGATTACGTTTTAATAGATATAATACGTAATTATTATCTATCTATTCATATACATATATTAGCAGACCTTGAACTTGACAGTTTTGAACAAAAATTATTTTTATGGGCACGTTTAGTTGCATTTGACTACTAAGAAAGGTGTATTTTTAAATTACTCAGGTTATGTAAAACACACCGTGCCCAAAATAGGTATTAGAACGCTTCAAATTTCAAAATTTCATTCTTTCTACTTTAAAATCAAATTTAGTTTATAATGACGCTAGTACTTTATAAAATTTTATGAAATAATCACAAATACACCAGATACGGAACAAACAAACAGAAACATAAAATTTCTAGATATTTACGCAGGTAGGATGTTGAATTCGCGACCTTAAAGCAGCTTCAATTATTAGAAATAAATATTTTTATTATTTAAGATCAATTTTTCTTACTGAAAACGCTTTCGTATGTTTTGTTTTTACATTATCTGCTACAGCCGCCTTTGATTCGTTGACTTTTCAAGGCCTTTGTTGCAGTTTGAATAAATTACTAATTTATTATTGATTCCTTTGAAAAATAACATAGTAATAGAATCCTTACAGCTTTCAAATAATTGTTATTGTGACCTTTTTACAGACTTCTATTTTGATTCGCCGTGATATTAAACATTCCCGGCATTCTTTGTCCAAATTATATTTGGACAATATCAAACAAATTCCTTCCCCAAGATATGTTAGTATTTTCATTACTAATTTATTAAGAAGAGACTTGATATTGTTTGCTATTTATATGTCCGTGAAGTTAGCAGCCACATTTCAAAAATTTTCCAATAGCTCACGCTGTTCATTAGTAAGTCGTTAGTAAGTATTTGTAAGCCTATAACCAACGTTTGTACGTTAATAACTTTCAAATAAATCATGGTTCTTTTAATAAGTATAATAACTATGAGTATAATAAAATATAATAATAATATTATTATATTTTGTTTAATTACAATGTATATATTATACGATATACTAATATCTTAAAGTTATTTGATTCCTAGAATATACAATAGTTGTTCTTAACACTTCAATCGTTAATTAACTTTAAAAGTATAAACTACTGACGCATTTTTAATTTAGAATCTAAATGTTTGAAAAAGACGATATAAAAAGGGAGGCGTTGCAATTAATAAATTTAATGAATGACATAAAGTTTCAAATGAAGAAAACTTTAACAATTAATTAAAAATAAATTTATAATTTATTGAATTCTCCCCATGCAATTCAATAAATTAAGAATTATAATTAGAATTAATTACAGAAATCTTAAACAAGAACACTGTAGAATTTTGAAAAGAAAATTAAAGGGAAATG
>JAHWXV010262894.1:0-11334 GCA_024586415.1 Phrixothrix hirtus | reverse complement strand
AACCTTCCTTCAATAATCAAAACAGTTTTTGGTTTTGTTGTAATTGGTTCTGCTCCCTCAATACCACCTCTTGTTAGCAACTTAGTTAATAGCATTCCTCCGTTTTCATCCTTGAACGTTTCTATGAAAGATAGTCTCTCGCATCAACTGCAAAAATTTTGCACATTAGAAGAACCACCTTTTGAGCCAATTATGTCTAACGAAGACAAATTTTGCGAAGAATTTTATTCTTTAACAACCACTAGAAACGAAAGTGGGCGTTAGCAAGTACGCCTTCCTTTCAAGCCCGACTCAATTTGTGATATAGGTGAATCATTTGATTTTACTTTTCGTTGTTTCCTATCTTTGGAACGTAAATTTGCCAAAAACCCAGATTTCAAGGTCAAATATATTTCATTCGTGAATGAACGTCTCCATTTGGGCCACATGCAACCTCTTCCTGAGGACATGCAACCTAGCTATTATATTCTTCGTCATGGCGTTTTCAAGGCGCATGATCAAACCTCTAAACTGCGAGTTGTTTTTAACGAAAGTCCTTCAACAGTTTATTGTATGCTGGACCAAAATTGCAAACCTTTATTATGGACATTGCGATTCGATTTTGTCAATCTCCTCTAATTTTTTGTTGCGACATTAAGCAGATGTATCGCTAAATAGAGATGCATCCTGCACATCAACCTTTTCAATGTATTCTGTGGCGTGAGTCACCTTAGGATTCACTGCAAACTTATGTTTTGACAACAGTCGCTTTTGGTGTAACCTCTTCACCCTTCCTATCCCTTCGAACACTGAAAAAATTATTCTTGGACGAAGAAAAGACTTTCCTCTCGCTTCCAAACTCTTAGAAGAAAACACTTTTGTCGTCGATATAGTTACCGGAACTTCTACTATCAAAGAAGCCAACTCTCTCAAAACAGAATTAATTAATCTTCTCTCACGGAGATGTTTTGACCTAAGGAAATGGACTAGCAACTCTCCAGATTTATTGCAAGATGTTCCAGCAAAATATCATGAACTTCTCTCGCCTTCGCCTCTCTCCAAAACACCGTCAACCTCGATTCTTGGAATTGGTTGGAATCCTTCCACGGATAGTTTTCTTGTTCGATTTCCTCTCTGGAAATATCTGTCAACTACACCATTGACCAAATGCAATGTTTTGTCGTATATCGCCCAAATATACGATTCTCGTGGTTTTTTAACGCCCTCAGTTATGTTGGCTAAATGTTTTATGCAACAACTGTGGTTGCAACCTCTAGGTTGGGATGATCCCTTTCCGAAGGATCTTGTTACTGCATGGCAAGATTTTAGTCAGTCGTTGAATGCAACCAATGAATTTTCTATTCCTCGTCTTACTCTAATTCCCTTAGCGAGTTACCAACTCCATGGGTTTTGCGACGCCTCACAAAGCGGCTTCGTAGCGGTTATTTATCTTTGTTTACAATTAGGTGCGAGAACCTTGATTTCTCTACTACTAAGTAAAACTCGTGTTTCACGAGGAAAATTTCTCTTCCTCGCTTGGAGCTAGTAGGCGCTCATCTGTTGAGTTCTCTAGTTCATAGTACATTAAAATTATTGACTGTTCCTCTAGACTCGAAATCCATCTATCTTTGGTGTTACTCTACTATCGTTTTGGCATCGATTCAAACTTCACCTCACAAGCTAAAGACATTTGTAGCTAGTGGTGTTTCATTTATCCAAGATCGTACGTAACCGACTTGCCATCACGTGGCTGTCTGCCAGCGTATTTGGCGAACAACAAGTTTTGGTGGCATGGACCTCCATGGCTTTCAAAATCTCAAAACCTTTGGACATTAGAATCCACTTCGCCTGTTATTAATCAAAACGATCTCGAACTCAACTTCTCACTAGCAATAGCATTGGCTACAAGCCCTGTTGTCGATTTTTTTGACCACATCTCGTCTTGGCCGCGTGCAGTTCACATTATGTCGTCCATATTTCGGCCGTGGCTACCTTCTCGCGACTCGGCATCTCTTAGTAGTTATAATGCTGCTGAGCTCGCAATTTGTAAATATATTTAGTCGTTGTCGTATGCCAATGAAATAAAAAAACCTCACCGTTGGCAAACCATGTAGCAAATCTATTCGAAAATTGTTCCCCTTCATAGATAATGGCCTTCTCAGGGTAGAAGAAAGACTTAAAAACTCTAACATTGACCATGCTTCAAAATATCCTATTTTGCTTCCCAAGAACCACCACTTGGTTCATTCTCTCATTGACTACTACCATTTGTTGTATGCCCATTGCGGCCCCACTCTTTTACAATCAACTCTACATCCGAAATTTTGGATAGTTCACCTTCGACAATTGATACGCTTTCGTATATTCAAATGCGGTAGATGCTTCCGAGCTAAACCCTCAAATATCGCTCCTCTCATGGGCGATTTACCCGCGTCACGTGTAAATCCCTCACCTCCATTTTATCATACTGGCATGGATTACGCTGAGCCATTCCGAGTGAAAATGTCATCTTATCGCAAACCACTGGTCGTCAAGTCCTATTTATGCGTCTTTGTTTGTTTTGCCACTAAGGCTACCCATCTCGAACCCGTTATAGATTTATTCACTACTGCATTTTTGATGCCCTACACCGTTTCGTAAGTCGTTGTGGCTTACCCGCACACCTCTACTCTGATTGCGGCACCAATTTCGTTGGAGCAAGCGCCGATGTGAAGCGCACTCTAAAAACGTTTTTGGCTACAGCAACGTGCAAGAATCTTTCCTTGCCTGCGCTGCTCCACACAATACTGTTTTTTATTTTCTATCACCAGCCTGTCCACACCATGGCGGACTTTGGGGAAGTTTAGTCAAGAGTGTGAAGTTTCACCTCACTCGTGTTCTAGGTATTACGATTCCTACCCTACCTCAATTTTTCACCTTACTCGCACACATCGATGCAATTCCAAATAAAAGACGGTTGACCGCATTTTCAGCGGACCCTAGTGACCTTTCTTTTCTTACTCCCGCTCGTTTTTTAGTCGGTCGTCCATTGTTAGCTTTGCCTGAGACTGACATGGTTTTTACGCCTGACAATAGGCTGTAACATAAGCAATTGATCCAGGCCTTGACACAACGGTCTTAGAAACGACGGCATCTCGAATATCTCCCCACTCTATAGCATCTACAAAAATGGTCTTCCACCTCACCAAATCTCGCTATAGACGATTTAGTATTGGTTAGTGAATCTAACACCCGCACGCTACATTGGCTTGTAGGACGTGTTACCAAATTGTTCCCGGGTAAAGATGAAATTGTCTGAGTCGCTCGCATCCGCCCAGTTGTAAAATTGATTCACTTACCTTAGTTATTTACTTATCGCACGCTTTTGTTATATCGCTTCTTATCGTTAATTTCATTTATTTATTTTCTCTTTTGGGTTCATTTCCTGAGCATGTTTTTTATATATACTCAGGTGTATATGTTATGAGTAATAAATATGTTTTTTCAGTGTCTTTTTTTTTATTATAAAATTTTTTTTGGTAGTTTTACTATTGTGTTTATTGAGCGATTTTTATGGAGCGATGTTTATCCTCTATGTTGAATTCTTTTAATGCTGTGTTAGCTTAGGAACAAATAAGATTTCCTAATTTTCGGGTTTCAAAAGTTTATTTGAATTTTTTGTTTATTATTTTGCTTTACACAATGACAAAGAAATTTTCTATTTGAATTCAATATTTTCTCACGGGAGATTGGCCTCTTTACAGAGCGGAGTAGATTTTGAGTGGTTAGAGTTAGGTTTTTCATTTCATGGTATTCTAGTTGAATATTTCTTCCACTTTAAAAGGAAGCCAAGTTTATTTTGATTTTTGGATTCCATCTAACAATAAGTGTTCGATTATGTTTTTTTAAAAATTTTTCATTAAGTTCAAAACAGTTGTTACAACTTTTTGGCATAATTTCTAAATTGTCGAAAGATAACTTTCTTCTTTGGCGGTGAAATAGGCATTAATAACTATTTGGGCGCTTTCATCAGGCATACGCCTCCACCCCCAAAGTTCAGATCTCCATTTTGCTAACAGTTAATCACTAGGGATAAAATTGCACTTGGAATGCGACCAGCATTCCTTAACAGAAGCCTTGGCAATAGCGACTGTGTGCATTGGAGTGTTATCGTGCACTGACGAACACCTTGAGTCAGCTTCCCCCATATTTTCGCCACGTTAAAGACTTACAAATAATGCGTTAGAACTACGCAGTACTTGGGGTTCTCAGTAGTATTTATTTTTTCAATAATCTCAAAAATGGCGACGATAATCTTTTTTGCTTATTGCAAAGTTTTCTTCATTGCATTGATTCTCGTGGACAAGATGTTATTAGTATAGAGCTGCGGTCACATCTCAAATGACAATTAATTTAAAACGTTGTTCTAACTGGATGTAGTATTTACTTACTCAGTAACAATTAATGCGCTCGTCTTTTTGTGAATCAACGGGACAATGTAGAATCCATCTTGCACTAACCTTGTTCATGTTTGAATGTTATTTAATGATACTAATAACGACTGTTTTAGACAGTTCTAGTCCTTTTACGATTTATTTAGTCTTCTAAACGAGCAGTCACACCAAACCTTCACAAGGACAATGGATGTCTATGTCACGGCTTCCGCAGACTGACCGGGGCGAAGGTCGTCTTCCAAAATATCTCGTCCTAATTTGAATATTTCGCTGAGTTTTTCGTAAGTGAATATGATATCAATAAGTCTCCATATATTCAATCAAACGGTTTTTAATTTGCACCTCTGTGTTTAAACTTTTTATCATTGTGCAACACTAAATTTTAAATATTTTAAAAAACTTATCAGCATTCACATTTGGTGTCACGGTTAAAAACAATCCACCAGAAATAAAACGGCGTGGTGATGCAGCAATAGAAACAGATACCAACTCACGTAATAGGTAAGGTTGCATACTATGTACATGTATATTTATTTACCGAAATTGACTCGGTGTCACCACTTAACCCTGACAAAAAAGTCTATTATCGCAAAAGTGGCCGTATTATCTGTGAAATAAGCTAATTCTAATCCTGAAGTTCTAGGGAAGTAGTGTACGTATATTCTAAAGAGCGTGGGGCGCAAGACTGATGCTTGAGGTACCGCTGCTTTAATGTTTCTTCGAGTAGAACAACTTTCTCTAATTGAAACTGCTATTTTGTAGGAATGATTTTATCAATTTTGGTTTGAGATAGATTTTCACTGAATACATTTTATGCGGTAGCCCTCCAACCAAACTTTGTCAAAAGCCTTTGACACGTTCAACATCAGCATCGTAGTGATGTCGAGTTTTTGGAATTTTCTAGCTATGTGGTCTACTATTTTGGCGATTTTCTGACTTGTTTATTCGGAATCTGAACTGTTCATCCGGGATTAAAGTGAGTTCTTTTAGGTTATTGTTCGTGCTTGGAAGAATTATTTTTTAAGAACTTTGACAAGTTTGAGAGTAGTCTTATTGGCCGGTAATTTTCAGATCAAATTAGACGTGTTCCATGTTAAGGGGTTCTTTCCAGGGTTAGAAGAATGATCTAATCGTTGATTATGTTCAACAATTTGACTTGGGAGAGGAGTTAGCTGTCTGTGTTTATTATATTCGCGTGTACTAGCGAGTCAATTTTTCAAATTTGGATACGATGTTTGTGACTTCTTGCAGTGTTTCAGGATTTTTTGTTTTATTTTGGGTGACTATTTGGTTTAACTGATTTATTGTTTGACACATTGGAAGGCCATCTTATAATGTTTTGATCAAGCCGTTTCTAGATAATCCATCAACATTTAAAGGTTATCTTTGTCGTCGTACCTTATGCTAGTTTTACTCTTAAGTGGAGAATAGTTATCTACTTTGTTAAAATGTTCCTCGTTTTCCGAGCTGCGACAGGCCTTCCATTAATTTTATTAATATTCATCGTTGATTGTGGTATTCTTTTAAGGCTTTTGTGACCTGGATATCTGTTAATCCTGAGGTTCGTTGGGCTATATTTTTAACCCGATGTTTTTCATTTATTTAATTCCTAATATCGACCGATTGTCCAATATGCGTTTCGGCTGTAGTTTCGAGTACTGCGGCGCTGTCGTTTTTGCTGTTTTGATTTTCATTTCTAGGATTTTAACTTCTGAACCTATGCCAGTGTTTAATTAGTGTATTTATGCTGTTTTACTTCAGCAGTTACTTATAATTATAATTATTAATATTTTAGGCTGTTTATTTTGTCCTGTTGTTGAATTGAGGCAACTATCGAATTGTGATCAGAGCTTAAATCTTTTAAAATGTATGTCATTTTTTATCGTCTGAAAATGGCGCAACGAGCAGGGTTGATCGGGTGGTGGACTATGGTGTTTATACATATATGTTTTTGGATTTATTTGCCAGCATGTTTGTGCAATGGAAATCCCATATGGAATTTTTAGCAATTAGATTGTCCAAGAGTTCTCATTTATTGTGTGGGTGTAAGAAACAAATGTCTTCTGCACTCAGGCTTTTGTATGGTACGTAGATATTATTTTGGCCGCCCCTAGCTAATGATTTGTAAAATCGTGATTTCTATATCGCTGGGCGTGCTGTTAAATTAGTATGATGAATGTTTCTGTTGATGCTGACTAATGTGTGTGTAATGGTACAAAATAAACTTGCGATTTTGATTTTATTCCAACTTAAAGTTTTTAATTTGAAAAAGAAATTTGATTGTATGAGGTGACGTTATACTTAATAGTCACGTTTTTATATTTTTCTTCGAATTATTGAAGTTTGTAATGATCTTTGATAACGACAATATAAAAGCTTCTGCGTTTTGGCACTTACTCGTATCGGAAGATGATTACAATTTTTCGATACAACTGGAAAAGAATTAAACAATATGACAGCAAGTATGACGTCACAACGTATTTCTTATTTGGTACGAACTCTGCATCTGTATTAAAATTGATAAATCAACTGTATATTTAAAATATGAATTTGGTTATTCTATAAATGATAATTTTAGTTTCTAAGAAAACATTTTCACAAAGTGTTGGTAAGTTTATTTTAACAAAACGATATGCGAACCAAGTTGAACTTCATTTTCTTCATTCATAAAACTACAACAATGTGTTAACTAACAATTTTGTACGTGTTTAATACGTAGTGTCACACTGGATCAGTGACATCCACCACTTTAAGAAAAAAGAATTTCTATCCACAATAGTTTAGTTGTGATAGGGAAACATTAGCCACCAGACATTTGTAGGTTTCAAGTCATGTGTATCCCAGTTGTGCTAATGAGTCATTCTAAATGTACGAGGGTAATTCAGGTAAAAATGCAAGAGATGGAGCCACCAGAATAAAATCAATATTATTTTTTTTTAAAATATTCCTTCAGATAGTGTCAATTTTGAATGCCATCTGCCAATTAGTTTGTATTTGACAGCCATTTCAAGTAAACTACTTCTATTAGTTTCGCCAGAACGGAAAAAACGATTTTTGGGTTCTCATTAAACATTATTTTCTACGTAGAAAAATAATAACAGAAGGAATACAAAAGATTGACTAATATTATTCGGACTCTGCTCCATCAATTAATACAGGTTTGTTTATTTGTCTGCTCTAAAGCACCCTAGCTGCTTTCTATTGGCATCAATATACAAATTACTAATTGAAATTATATTGATCTATAATAAAATTCAATGTTGATTGCCAATAGAAAACAGCTAGGGTGATTTAGAGCAAATAAATAAACAAACCTTTATGATTCACCAGTGAATTAGGTGATTTTCGTGTAGCCATACGAAAGTACGCTTGAAGAATTTTTACTTTTTGAAACTACCTAGCATACGTTTATTTTACTGTTCGTCCTATGTAACTTTTTGCACAATTGCACAATAATTATTGACTTATTGCATTTTTGCATATGCGAATTAAATTCTAAACCTGTTTATAATTATTTTTAGTTTACTTTTAAGTGTTTATTTGAATTAAATTACAAGTCCTAAATGCTTTTACACTTAACGCTGAAGTTTTTGTTAACTTCTTTTGTTGTAGTAGTTAAACTTAACTCGTTCCGATCTGTATTTTACAGAATCAGAATTTTTATTTGTTTAATTAATTTAAGCAACTATGATTTGATATGTACATTTATTATTCAATAAAATAGAAAAATATTTTCAGCAAAATTTTACAACTAAGCTATTAAAAATATGTATACAATACAGAAATTGGTGCTTATTAGATTCAAATTTTATTATTAAGAGTGGTTACTTGTTCAGTTTAAGCAACAAATAAAGAATACTAAACACGTAAAGTTGTTTTCAAATTGACCGACCATGATGGCAGCGACAGCATGTTGTGCGCATGTATTAAAAACGTCAAATGTATGTTTACTATTCTATCATTGGCGTGAATACTCAAAATTAATAACAAACCGCAACAAATTAAAGAATGCACCTCTATGAGCACTGCTGAAAGTATTAAATTTATGGTTGAACGCGACCAAAAATATAAGTGATACTAATTTTTCAAAAATTAAAAATTGCACATGTCAGTTATAAGATGTTAAGAAGTGAAATGAAGCCAATATGGCTAATGTTAAGTTATTAACTAAATTTTCTTTATTTTGTGTAAAATTAATTTCTGTTGTATTTATCGACAATTATTAAAGGAATTAAATTTGTTTTAAAACAAAACTGTAGAAATATTCATCAAGCACTTAAACAAACACTACGCGCTAAGAAAATTTTGACTTTAAATAGTTTGTATTTTAAATATAATCAATTGAATAATATGGAATATGCAGTAATATACGTTATTATGTATACCAGTAAGCAAATAAATTCAAAAGACTACTTGTCAAATGTAAGTAAAAATTAATATATTACTAACAATATAAAAATATACTTGTGAAAAGATAATCCCGGCTATTTTTAGCCTTCTATTAGTGCGATCGTAAGCTGCACATTCAACCATGATTTTCACTAAACTATAAATAAATATCCTTAAAATTACAAACACAATTAACAAAAACTTCAACGACTTGACGCTTTAACTGTGCACTAACAATGATGGCGTCTATTACAGGTAGTGTTTAGAAACTGGACACGCCGCGCGTGTACCGTACGTTTTATAGCTAGAGACGCACCTTAGATGTAGTTCATTCAATATGTCAGCCGACAGAGTGTTGTTGATGTTCCGGTCACCCTTTTATTGAATGGTTTTTTAAACAATTATAATGATGACGGATTCGGTGTTTTTTAATACAGTTTTGTAAGCGTGCTTCGTGGTTTTAGTGTCAAGAAGGTATTTTATCCGTGCTTGATGAAAATTCGTTTCTCAGCAGTTTCGATATTTGGTACATACCAGTAACTGTCATATATTGGAGAAACGTACACCAAAAATGTTGTGTATTAATGTTCTTCTGTAAATGCTAGTAAACTGTGATGTAGCTCTTGATTAAGCGGAAAGTTCATTTCGGCAAAGGTATTTGGTATTTTTTATATTGAACAAACAAATGTACGGAAGTGCTGCTTCGGATTCGATTGACCTACCAGAAATGGGAAAGGTAGTTAACATTAAATCTTTGGAAATTGCTGTCGGTCTGTATATCAGTATATTACATTTACTGACAAAATATAATTTACGACAGTTGGAAAATAATCTCTGAACTTTCCCATCTGAAATCCTTCTTTCTATAGGGTTTCTAGTCGTTTGCTGATTGATAGAGTGGGAGCAAGCAATTAACTGATTTCAAAATTGAGATTTAGTTGTTTTGAAGTAGGCATAATTTTTGCGCTGTCAGAAAATTAGTATTTTAAAATTAGTTTCAGCTTGCTCCGGTTATTATTTTAGTTTTTACGTTAATAAATGTGATTCAATTTCTAATATAGTTATTTACTTAAATATTTCAATTATTCTAACCTATTTTTAAGTGGTTTATTTAACAGAATTTTCTACTTATTATAAATGGTATAAAAACTGACTGCAATCATCGTTTATTTAATAATTAATAATGTTAAGTTGGGATTTTTCAGATTGGCAGTACGTGCATAATTTAACATGTCCTTATCGCCAATTTTATAGAATTTTGTTAACGGCTTTACTGCTATTTGTCTGGGGCGACTGCATACATTTTTAATTTATCAGAGAGATACATTTTATAACGGTTGTTTAGAAAATTGGCTATAATTGTTTAAATAATCTTGAATGTTAACCTCTAATTTTCTTGCGTTATTATCTAATAAAATTGGTTTTTATACATGAATATTTTGAGCATTATGAGCATTTTACGTTTTGAACAGATTTTTATATTTTAACAAAGCAGTTTAATTACAATAATTGTATTTAACGCAAATGGAATGCGATAAATTAACCGAACCTTTTAAAGTGTTAGCACTTTAGTTCAGGAAAAAGTTAATTATCACTTTACGTATATAAATTAAAAACTGCAATAAGTTACAAACTAACTAATTTTACACAATATAAACAGAAGATATTTATTTGTTTGATTTTGAATAATCATATTGTCTTGGTTACACTTCCCCATCACAGTTCATCGTATTGTGATCGCGGTGTATCAACGCTGTCCATAGAATATTTTGATGCTTTTTAAAAAATTAAGTGCATTTTCACACAAGTTGTCGTGTTCTCAATCATTCATAATTATTTTAAATAATTATCAACGAAAAACGTTTGTGGTCACTAATTACAAACAAATGGACTTCTTATATGGGTACCTCTATGTGTTAAAAGACAGCCTTTACTATAAGGCATGTGCAAAAATATCACGAACAAAATGTTTACGGCTTACTCATTGGTGCCTGAGGTGGAAAGGCCAGTAAAAAGGTTGCATCTGTTTGGATGAAGGAATTGACTTTGTAAACAAGAGAAGTAAAATGCGAGAACACCCGATCGCGTCACATTTTTAAATGATTTAAAATTTGCGCGGAAAGAAAAAAAATACGAGTTGGTCAATCATAGACAAAATATACATGTAATATAGGTCGATCAAGAGTCGAGTGATGGTCGAGACGTAAAATTAGCTCCCGTAGAGTTGGTAACAGCAAAGAGAATATTTGTATTTATTAAAAGTTAAAATGGCGCCAGCAGAACTTAAGGCATTATAGAGCCCAACAAATTAAAAGTTCAATCGTAAACAAAGTGCGCTTCCTTTTGTCGTATGATACACGCCTCTGATAATAAATAAATATTATATGCACAGGTGAAGAAGTAAGTCTGCGTTGTTTCAAGGCGATTGTTATGACTAGGGGGCGGAATATATGCATTTAAATGCAGCCAAAATATGCGCATATATATGCCTTGTTTGCCTTTAAAATATGCACTTATATACCTTTTTTTGACC
>JAHWXV010262872.1:0-11333 GCA_024586415.1 Phrixothrix hirtus | reverse complement strand
ATGATGTGCGAATAGATTGTGAAATTGAAAACAGAGTGAATGCAGGCAGGAGAGTAATTGGAAGCATGTGGTCAGTAACCAAGAGTGAACAGTTAAGTATAGAAGCAGAGAAGGGTGTGTACAATAGTGTAGTTTTTCCAGCTGTTTTATTTGGTAGTGAGACTTGGGTATGTCAGAAGAAGCATATGAGTAAAATATACCCCTTGAGTATGAGGTACCCAAGAGCTGCATGTGGCAAAACGAGACGTGACAGAGTAAGGATTGAATGGGTGATGGATTCGTGCCAGGTGAAGGAGACACTGCCTGAATTGTACAAAAAAAGTTCCTTAAGGTGGTTTGGACAAGTGGAACCAATGAGTAATGAACGCTTAACAAAGAGAATATATGAGACAGGTATAAATGGAAAACTGGGTAGGGCTAGACCGAGAAAGATATGGTTGAATATGATTGAAGAAATTGTAAAAGGAAAGAGAATAAAGGGCTCAAAGAATAGGAGAGCTTGCCAAAAACGTTGTATGAATTTAATGGAAGCAAGAGAGGTGTGTAAGGACAGAAAGGAATGGAGAAAAATAGTGAATGGGTAATAGTACTGATAGTAGGAATGGTAGGTAATGGTGAGCTGGTGTGGATACTGTAGAGTTCTGGGAGTTGTGGTGAAGGGCGGTGGTAGTGAGAGGGGTTAGTGTATGTATGCATGCAGTGGTTGTGATGGTGGAGGTTTGTTAGTGGGTTTTGCCTTCCCCGTTAAAGGAATGGCATGATGGGTAGTAGTAGTAGTAGTAGTAATGTTTCACAATGTAGGGCCTGTTACAGTGACTAACTATGCGTACAAGTGGATCACGGAAAAATGTATTAATTATTAAACAAAGGAAAGGTATGACAGATAACGCTTATTTAGATGTGTTAGCAAATAGTAGTTCAAATGTAAATATTGATGTAGATAAGATATACAAAATTTCTTTAATGTTATTAAAAAATTATAACCGTTTATCGCTATAGTAGTAGTATAGCTGCAGTATGGCAGGCAAAGGTGTAGTGTGTGGAAAGTGTGCTATTAAAATAAGCAGTTATGAAGAAGTTATTGATTGCTATGGAACTTCTAAACAGTTTTATCATATTAAATGTGTCCAAATTGATATCAATTCGTATAGAATTATGGTTGATAATAAAACAATTAAACAGTGGGAATGCCGTGAGTGTATAAACTCTAAGTATAAGACTACAACGTCTAATTCGAATGTACCCTTGAGTCAAACTGAATTGGTCCATAGTCAATAGTCGTTGTCAAACGATGAACATCTTATCGAAATTCGTAAACAGTTCGAAATCTTACCTATATTAAATAATAACATTCAGCAACTTACCAATACAGTAACACACTTAGCACGTAAAATTTCCCATATACAAGCTTAATTAGACGAGGTAACCAATAGGTTAAATATATCTGATGGTAAAATATTAGATCTATCCTACGCGGGAAAACTCTCAAAGAAGAATTAAATAACTTGGCTCAATATTATCGTAATAAAAACTTAGAAATACATGGGCTTAAACAAATTCCAGATGAAGATTTATTATCAATTTTAGATATTATTGCAGATAAACTTAATATTGTTAAATATGATCGCGAAAATGTTGAAGTCATTCATCGCTTACCCAATTCAAGAAATCCAAGTAAACCACCTCCTATACTTGTCCAATTTTTAAAAAGATTTATACATGATTCATTTATAAACAATAAGTAAAATGCCATAATGTACAACAGCTACATCATTCCAAATGCCGGAAATGGTCGAATATTTATAAACGAAAATCTGACACCTGGTAATAGAAATCTTCTGTGGAAAACAAATATAGCTAAGATAGAGGGATATATTAAATATGCCTGGACTAGAGGAGGCTCAGTGGCCACTAAAAGGTCTGATAATATAAATTCAGATCAAATTTCTTATGATAAGGTTCTTGCAAATATATAACCATTCGAAAAATACATGATAGTCGCGTGATAACTTTCAAATTAAAAACTCTATCTATATACTATCAAAATGTGCGCGGCTTCAAAAAAAAAAACACATGAACTATTTATCCAAACCTCCACAAGTGATTTTTCGTTAATAACGTTTACTGAGACCAATTTAAACTCTTACATATATAATTCTGAACTTTTTGATTATAATTATATTGTCTATAGAAAACATCGAAATTTTCTTACAACGGTCCGTGATTCGGTTGGTGGTGTCTTGCTAGAGATATCAAGTAGTTTTAAATCTAAAAAAATAGCTTTTGCACGTCCTATCCCATCATGTGATGCGGTCTGTGTCAAAAGTATCACAGTCATACTGTCTATATTATTGTTATTTATTTACCACCATATGTTACGTTAAACGAATATAATTTAATTTTTCATAGTATAACAAATTTGTCTTTTATCTATAATGCTCCTGTCATTATAATAGGTGATTTTAACATTAGCTAGTTTAAAAATTATTATGTAGATAAGGTTGACCTTTGTAAAAATTCTGTTGGTTTTTTGTTACTTCTAAACTTAAATCAGTTAAATAACGTAATTAACAATAATAACGGAATCTTAGATTTTGTTTTATCTAATAAAAACTTAACTGTAAATAAATCAATGGATAACTTTGTCACTGAAGATATACATCATCCAGCGTTGTCAGTTCACTACAATTTTAATGGACCTAAATTGGAAAATCTAAAACATGAGAAATTTCAAAATTTCAGTAAAGCGACTTTTGATCGGATATATGAATCAATTAGATATTGCAATTGGCAACCTACTAATCATTATAAAGATGCAAATAAGGCAACTGATTATTTTTATGAAACATTATATGGTAGCTTTAATGATACAGTACCGCCTACTAATAATCTAAAAAGAAAATTTCCCTTTTGGTTTACTGATGAAATTATTAAAGTAATTAAATAGAAAAATAAAATAAGAAACATGTGTAAAAGTGGGGGGACAGCTTATAATCACAATGATTTTAAACATATATCAGCTTTTATTAAAGCAAAAACTAAAGCAGCCTGTTATAAGTATGTTGAAGGTGTTCAAAACAATATAATAGATGACCCTAACAATTTTTGGACATATCAAAAGCAAACGGAGTAACGTAGGCATGCCGATACCGACATTGCTTAGTAGTGATACTTTGCACACTAATAACGCAATAGAGAGAGTATTTAGGAGATTTTTTATGGATAATTATATCTCTTCTTCTTACCAAAATGTTGTCCCTACAAATACAAATTTCAATAGCTCAATCGTGCTAAACAAAATAACTAGCAATGAAATACTAGATTCGATTAAGAAACTTAAAAACACTAGATCAGTTGGTCATGACAGTGTTCCGTTTTACATTATTAAAGCTTGTGCTGATTTTTTTATTACTCCTCTTAAATATATCTTTAATCTTTTGTAACTAATAATTTTCCAGATAAATGGAAAATAACGAACATAAGTTCTATACATAAATCTGGTTTAAGAGCCAACATTGCTAACTATCGTCCTATATCTATTCTTTCAGTTCTTTCAAAAATACTTGAATTTGTTATACAAAGGAATCTGCATCGACAAATTGGTTTTCAATTATCCCCCAGGCAGCACGGATTTACAAATGAATGATCCACAGAAACAAATCTTGCTGTATTTACACAGTGTGCATGAGACCCTTTAGATAAGAGGCTACAGTTTGATGTCTTTTATACTGATTTCTGCAAGGCTTTTGATCGTGTTGACCACAAAAAATTATTACAAAATTAGCGAATGCTGGTTGTCACAGGAACCTAACTGAGCTAATTAATTCTTATTTAAGTAATCGCTGTCATTTTGTTTATTGTAATAATGTGATTTCTGATCATTTCGTTCCTTCTTCAGATGACTCGAAATTATTTAAAACAATTGGTAATCCGCAAGAGCAGGAACTCTTACAAATGGATATTGATGCAATTTATGACTGGTCTATTGGGAATAACCTTCTTTTCAATGTTCAAAAATGCTATCCGATGACATGCACGCGGAAATTATATAACACAGCTTACAATTACAGGTTGGTTCCGTCTTTGTCAACTGACTGCTTTAAATTAATAGGTTTTATTGGTAGAAACACATATATTTTAATAACGCAAATGCGTTTTTGACTCTATAATATGCTCATTCGATCAAAAGTGGAATACTGTGCAATTATTTGGAATCCCAAGTATATTTATCAAAGCAACAGGATCTAGTTAGTACAAAAGAAGTTCCTTAGATATCTACATTATAGAACAAATGACAACATTGAATCCTAACTATAACTTTCTGCTAAATAAATATCATTTTTACTCACTAACAGTAAGGAAAAATCATATTAGCATAATGTTTTTATACAAAGTTGTAAATAATATGGCCTCTGTTCCTGATTTATTATATGAACTGGATATACGTGTACCTTCTGTTAGTACACGTAACAGGCAACCTTTTGTTATGATATTCCTAAAACAAACCACCATCTCAACAGTCCCATTTTGACTATGTGTCGTCCCTATAATGTTTTATGTAATGATTTTGACATATTTCACGTTAACCTACATATATTTAAAAAATAATTGTGGAATAAATTATCCATCATTAATAAGTAAAAATTTTTTGGTAAACACCATAAAAAAACTAAGTACATAGCAATAGAAATTAACATAGTTATATTGCCAGTCTATCCAAACATTAATACTTTTTTAATCTATATTTCTTTACTCTGTAATTGGGCTTGTACCTGTTGAATAGAATACTAGTATTATTATTATAAAGTACTATTATTATTGTATGAGTAAATTGGAGATCAAATCTTTGACTTTAAAGTGACAATATTTCTGTATGTGTAGATGAAATTATAAAGATATTATTTAATAAGTAGGATATAAAAATAACTTTTAGCATTGACATTAATGTAGTGGTTTACTACTCACATGCCAGATTACAAGATTTTCACAATATAATTTATTAAAAAATCCTGTTAAAAATTCGGGACAATTCACAATATGTCTAATCTTGCTGTTGTCCAATTGCAGTATATGTAGTATCCTTCCATTTGGTTTATGTACATACGTGTTCATTTGTATTTTTTTCTTCAATGATTAATTCTGACACATTTTTAGTTACAATTAATCTCTGTACTTCATATGGTTCTAAATTGGATGCAATATTTATTAATAAATTTGCAAAACTAAATATTTCACAGATCCAGCTACATCAATCCATTGTGGGTAAACTACGTTAATGCATATGCGTAAGTCATGATCAGTCGCATTAAATTTAGATTTAGTTAATTGTTTCATTGCCAGTCGATTCATTTTCAGAGCTAAGTTGATATTTTGATCCAGAATCAGAAAATGGTTCTTCATTTTCCTTATCCTCAATGCACACAAACCCACTACTCCTCATAGTTTCTTCCTCTGCATCAGAATATAGAATTATATTCTCTTCTGCCATATATAGAGGTACAGAATTCTTACCTAAGTTACAATTTTACTAAACTAAATACGGTACACTACAGTAAATTAAATATTTTTACCTTTAAATATAGAATAGAAAAATACACACCATTTCAAAATGTGCCCAGTACTACATCGTGTATCAACGGTGATCAGTAGGTCTGCTCTATAGAATGGTTCAAGGCGACTGAGATAATGAAAAATCTCCATTTAATGCATACACATGCAAAATAAAGTAGTGGTTAGTGAGCGATATGGCATAATTAGACAAATTCTAATCTGAATAGTTCCAAATGACAAAACTGTATGTATCACCTGCCATTCGTGTGGCAACCAAAGTTTTGAATGCAGAGATACTTAATTTTGACTTTATTTAAGTTCACTGCGATACCTATGAACTTATTTTTGTTTGTGAGAATCAACTCTGTACATGAATGTTTATAAATTAACAAAGCAATAAATGATTGTACATATTTAAGCAAAAGGTATTTATGTAGGCACCGTAGTGTGATTTTCTTGATTACTTCAGTTATTCTTATTTAAAGTAGTAAATTTTGACATTAGCTTCTTATAAATCGTCAGAATGGGTTGGTAAAATGTTAAAATTATAGCGTACAAATATGTTAATTACAATACATTGGAAAATTGGTGCGTCTTAAATATATATAGATTTTTGTAGATACTGTAGATATTATCGCGAAAATGAATAAAGGAATGTATATGAATGGTATATGCAACAGCTAATATGTATTCATTACTGCTATTAGTACTCAATATTTATTTTAATTCTATAGTAAAACAATTGCTAGAATAAATAATTTGACATTATATAACAGTAGGTTTTGTTTGATTTTCTGTAAATGGAGCAAAAGTTACTATTTATAATTTAAAACGACATTTCAACTGTGCATTTAACTGTAGGAAACGTAATTCGGTATAAATAAGCAACCTTTAAATGCCTATATAGATGCAGAAATCAAAATTAAACGACTACAAGTTATGTGTGCGTATACAAAAATCGAGCAAAACGGCAGTGAGTATTTCTAGTTTTTCAGAAAAATTAATTATTATAATTAAGGCTTTATAAGAATCTTTTATTTATGGAGGTCCATTTTTACATAATAGCCCGCAATAAATTTTGTATATCTTGATAAATATTGCCAATATTTATGAATTAATTATAAATAATTGTATATATTTCAAAAGAAAACATTCTGTAAGTACCTTCATTTGACTTTTTTAAATACTGTTGTTAGTTTCTTATCCAAAATAAATCAGTATTTTTTGATTTAATTTAGAATTAGTAATACCATGTTTCAAAACATACCTCATTATGCCCTTTAGATAGTTGATAAATGTTTTGCTTCCAAAAATTTGTAATGGATTTAAGGTCACATTATAATACAAAATTATGTTTTAAATTAATAGTTGATAATTTGATTTACAATATTGAAAATTTATTTAGTCTTTCTCCAAGAGCTATTGAATTAATTTTATACACTTTACTCTATACAATTTGATATAATTCCTGCAGCTTCACAAATCGAACTATCATAATTTATTTGATCGTTAAAACCAGTAATTCGTATGACAGCCACCTGTATGACTAACGCAATTTGATTTCTAGCTCTTACGTACTACACTCTACACTATTTACATTTTTCAAAATTGTTCTGATTAATATTAATGTTTCTAACAAAAATCGTTACTTTGGTATACAGAGTTATAAAGGGATTATCGTTTAAATTAAAGTAATATTTAATCAATGTCCAGCGTAGCTGCAGTTGTAGAAACAACGAAATTCTGTAGGCTCTGAAGAATAACGTACTTCGCATTTGCTGTCCAATTAATAACAAGACAAAGTATGTTTCAACCATTATTAGCTTAATATCAACATAATCGGAATTACATTAATTTACGTAATAGAATGATGATATATTCTCAGATCTAGAAAAGTCGTACATTAATTAACCTACAACGTAGAGACTTTTATTAAATAACGTGTTTTTTTAATTAAAAAATTTACGCGTCTTTGGATCTTTTCAGTTTATATTTATCGTAAGAGTACTTTATACCATAACCTAAAATAACCGATCTACAAGAGATAGGAGCAATATTAAGAAAACAGGATGCGAATGTGATTTAACTTATATATATGAACGAGTTTTTATTGGCTAAAATAAAAATGAAAATCAATGGATACGTATTTTCTTTTAAAATAATGCTGCAACTAATACATTACGTATTCTTCAACAATTTGGGAGAAATAACGAATTAACTAACTCCAATGTTAAATCGTTTGAATAGAACCTTGCGAACTGGAAATCGGTAGTGCATATAAATGAAGGATTTTTACAAGAATTTTACTTATTTTTCAACAAAATAAAAGAATTAGAAGCATTTGGACCCGGATTAACTTCTTTATATGTCAATAATGGCAAAAATATATCATCTTAGAGTTTAAGCCGTTACACCACTCACTTTAACTGCAAAAATGAAGCGATACTTCGTGATAAATTAGCAAATAATGAAGAGTACGAAAAAATATTCACCAATTAATAAATTCAAAGGCATATCAAGGTTTGTAAGCGAACGTACAAAATATACAGTAGGGTGTGATACAAGCCGTTTCGCTAGAATACCACCCCGAGATAAGCAATCACTTGCTGGAAGTTGTACCCTTCTTCTAAAGAACATTCCTCATCTCAAGAAGGAACGTACATCCAAAAGGCATGATTATAGGGTAAAATTAATCGAGTAGAAACATTAATTAATCCTGTTCTAAAGAAAGATCAATTGTTGAAACATCAGGCTTGAATCCATCAATGGGAATAAAACCATGCAAGCAGTGAACACATTATGTTTACAACAAAAATGAAGCACATAGAGTAAAAAAGAGTAAAAAAAAAGGGTAAAATTCGCGAAAGGAAGCCAAGCACATAAATCGTTGGCCGCCAGCTGAGGAAAATCATTAAAAGTAATGTCAATTTTATACAAACACGGCTCTATCAATAAAACAAGGAGACTAACTCAGGCCTATATAGCCCAAATAAGAACAGATCTCGAACTTTAATTCGGCAAGGAGAATGAATCAAGTACAAGATGGCTAAATGTTAAATGCTAAATATTCAAATAAAATCAGTCAGAATAAATCCGAAAATTAAGGCGTTAGTAAAATAGGTAAAAGAAGGCCACCAACTCTTCTATATAAAAGGCTAATTCCAAAAAATTATTAAAACGAGAAAAAAACCTTTTCTGCTATTACAGGAAGTGAAAGAAAAAACGACAAGTTCACATAAACTCTGGGAACCAGAAATCAAGGGAATCCAAATTGCTTTTCAAACTTGATCAAACACTTCTAAGCTAATAGCGCAAAAAAGTTCAACACGGAGGATAAAGATCGCTTTATGAAGCTTACCCTATTAACCGCTTAATAGGTTCTGTAGTAAGACTACTAAAAATACTGGTTCAGCAAGAACAAAAATCTATGATGCTCAAGTACTCACAATATACGCATCTACTGGTTTACGAACAGACATATTCAGGAAAAACAACTAAAGAAAGTTCTTTTACCAAATAACAAGCTAGATAAAAAATTATATAGTAGTAAACACTACCAAGGAACACTCTCATTCCTTAGAAAGAAGAGAAATCCCGAGTAAAATTAGTTCGAAATAATGTAAATTTCAAAGGGTGCTGAAAACGGTGACTTAAAATATGGGCTAATAAATCTCTGGACATCGCAAAAAATAAATCATCATCCTATTTTAGGAGGAAAATCGATCTGCAAATAGCCCAATATCTGGGACCAAGCGTCACAAAGGAGTTATATTTCTTCTCATTAAGTATAAATAGACTACTTCAGGCTGTCGATCAACAATGATCACCCTTGAACAGGCGAAAACAGGAGAAAGCATTATAATAGCATTATATAGTAGAGTGATTGGTTTTTGCAGAAGGAGGTTCAAAATTTCTTCTTTCGCAACTATACTTGCTCATTTTTATAAGAAGACAATTATTTTCACGCGTGTAACAATTTCATTCCTCCAGTTGACCATTGTTTAAAGGGTTAAGAAAGAAATTGAAATTTAGTTCTACTGATTCCGAAAAGTTGTATTACTTTCTTAAGGATTATCAATCGAAGAAACGTATATAACATGGTATTTTAGATTTTGCATAATTTTAGGAATCACATTCATTATCTTCCTTAAAATTAACTAGTACAGCCAAGGAAGTAACTTTGAAGGCGCTTAATGCAGAAATTATTCACTTTAATGCAAAATACCATTAGATCTTTTGATTCTATTAAAGGTGCTCTGTCCACATCTTAAACGTATTTAAATCACTCCGTAGCACACTGTTTAATAAAGTGTAACCAATATCATGAGGTTTAGAAAAGTATAGCACATCGTTGTAAATATCTACATTGTAACGTACATACATTACTTAATAGAACAATTATCATTAACAAAATATTTTTACGTCAAAGAAGCTAACAATAAATAGTAAATTCACATAATAGAGTCATATGGAAGTAAGGTATACGGTTGTTTTGAACCGTAAAATCTAGTAAAACAATTTAAGAACGGCTAATTGGATCAAATTACACATATAAACAGTAAATTCTTTAAATGTCACTTATAAAATATATAATACACCCAACATGTTTCAAAAAATAACAAACTAACATACAAATTTCAAAAACAGTTTTATTTACATCTAGGTATTATGGCATGCTCTTTAAATTGCTATTAAATAGAATAAATTTAATCTAAGTTTATTTAACATGTAGTGTATTTAATATACTAGAAATTCTGCCACAGTATCGGAAATTAAATTATAAATAGCAATTAATAATAGGACTATTTCAAAGCATATCGTTGCCATTAGCGATTTCTAGCAGCGCAAGCATTAAATATTCCAAAACCTGGACATACTCCCGAAATTAATTATCCAAGGTTAAGATGAAGTATCTCGTTCTACTGAAAATAGATCCACAACATGGGTATACAGCTTTAATAGAGGAATTAAAACTTTCATTATGATGTAATAAACAAGAATTCGAAATTTCTTCACTAAATCATGAGTTAATTAAACAAATATAGGCATAGCATACCTTTCTCAAAATGTATATAACGACAGCCACTAAAAAATTAAACAGAATTTATTATCAACGCTAAGATTGGCGTTTTAATGCAAGTACTTGAAACGTTCGTTGCGCTAACAAGCTCCCGCTGTAACATAATCCACTACCGTCGATTATGTAGGTACTAAATATAGCTAGTAGATATGACATTTAAATTAAAAGAAATACATTTAATTGAAGTTATTTAATAGAAAATAGTCTTTTATGTTTAACATAAATTAATTGATTCAACTCAAAAAAGGAGTACAAAAAGAGAAATAGAATAAAAAACGTACAATTTCTGATTGCATCCGATTTTAAGACTTGACAGGTTGTTTTCAGAAGTTTCGTTACCCCAATCTTCTGTTATATAAGATACGTTAAAAAGTCGCTCCATCTTGGTCTTATTGATATAGTAATGATATAATATAGTTTTACAGAATCTTAAAAGATCAAATAAGATACAAAATACATATGTATATGACTGGACGTGTTTATAGATACGATGTTGGGCCTTGTAGGTGAACCATCACTTTCCTTGGCGAGAATAAAATGTTATCACTACTTTTTCAGTTAAATCATTGCATAAAGATGCATAATTTCCAATTTCATTCCAATTTATTTATGACTAGGGGGCGGAATATATGCAAAGTGCATATATATGCATTTTTTGCATATTTTGTAAATTTTATAATGAAATGCATATTTTTCACAAATT
>JAHWXV010262842.1:0-15922 GCA_024586415.1 Phrixothrix hirtus | reverse complement strand
AAATCAGTACAAAACAGTTCAAAATAAAACTGTAAAAATACCGTTACGTAGAATTAACAAATATGCAAATATTTAGCATTTAACAAGTTAGTTGCAAATGATGTAAAACAAATAATTGTACAGAGTGCTTAAGGGCATAATTTCAGATTAGTAAACCATTTAAAAGTGTTCACTAAACCTCGAAAGGTATAGAAAATATAATAAGCTTATATCTACGATTAAAGTTAAAATTTAGAGCATTAATCATGCTGAGTGAATAATGGTCATGACCACAGGTATAATTGTACAGGGTGCAACCAAATAAGAATAGCGACTATTATTAAACCGAAACAGTTTATAAACCGCAGTTCACATCCTGAAGCTGCCTTGTATATAATTTTGAAATTGCAAATATCTGTAATAAGTTTTAGCAGTAAGTTATCCTCGTAACCCTACATATTTGACGCAGCCAAGCAAGCCGTCCTGGACCATCTCCGACTATTGAGCTAAACTCGAGGCATATATTAAACTAGCCCAGTTTCGTGCTGAGCACCTTACAATGTTGTATTACGAAGACCTGGGTATCATTTTTCACCATGTTAATATAAAAACATCGGACGTTTTGTGAACTTCATAACTAGAAATTGCGGAAGTTTCACATGTTTAAATCTTTGAAAGAACTGCTTTATTTATAACTAAGATTGAAACTTGAACACGGACAAGGGTATCGATAGGTTTTCAGGACGGTAAGTTTAAATGGCTTGTCAGACTCGATAGACTATTATTTACTACTCCTTAAGTAGTAGCAGAACAAAAAGTCTTTATTTTAAAATATAATAAAAAATTTTATTTGTGTACAATGTAATATCAATTATACAGAAATCAAAATAAAATTAAAAAACCTAGAAAAGTACAAAAATAAATGTAGATAATTTTTAATAAGAAGAACACTTAAACTACGGACACCGCGCTAAAGTTCTTTGTAAATAAAGTATGACCAAAACTGGATTAATTTTAAATGTTATCCTGAAAACAACTATAAAGCCCAGTTAGTAAATTATAATTTTAAATAATTTTAGTGACCATTAAATTTATTTACTTGAAAATAATATGCAGATACTACTGAAATATTCCACACTGACGCACACATTCATTTATCTAATATGATAAAGATGTTCGGAAATACAAAAAAAATTAGTACCCGTTGTCTTCATATTGCCGGTTGTTCTCGAGAGAATCTGTATATGCTCAAATGCGATAGTGATTGAATATACCTAAAACAATCAGCGTACACGCATAGGGTATTTATTTTTTTCGCTTTTGTGTTATACAGTGCGTTATATTTCTTTTGGGATTAATTGTTTAGTAATATACTGTGACCGATATATTCAAACCTCGTTAAATAATAGCATTTAAAGGAATCCCACATTTATAAGAATCATGGCAAAAAATCACGTTTCTCTAAATTTTATAAATTAATGTGTGTAATATTAATATCTTGAAAGAACTTATAGAAACACACCGCAAATTATAATATAACAAACTAAACATGCAATTAGCATCTACTTTATTGTACTTTTGCAATGTAAGTAATGCAGAAATTAGCCTACTCGGTCTGGCTCAAACTGCAAATAGTGAGATAACCAGCCGACCATTAAGCTATCGTTGGCCCCGATACGGAGCATTAATTTGGAACTCTTAGTATAAAACGCATTCTGTTGCAATCGCCAAACTTCTAAAAAAATTTAATAAGTATTAAATATTAAAGAATGGGGTCTATCCATCAAGAGGAATAAACTATAATTATTTATTAAAAATCTGCCAAATGCGAAGTATTGAAAATAGACGAATACTTGCATGTTCATATAGACTTTATAATATTCAGATAGATTGCCATGAGCAAGAAGAAATTAATATTACGGTACTCCGTATGCATTTCAGCAAAACATTAAACTTTTATTGCCGTCATTATGTTACAACATACCAAGTGTAACTATTTTATCTAAATGAGTCAGATGCAATTTAAAGGACATACTTAATATAGAATCTATATTCTGTAGAAAACACTGATAAGCAAATATTGATAAATAAAATTTAATTAGTGACACTTCTTAACTGTGAAATTTTAATATTATTTCAAGTGAACTGTAATTAATTATACATTGTTATCGTTTATAATTAAAATATATTTCATATACCAGGCATCCCTACAATAATTATCATAACCTTTGTCGCTTCTTTTGTATTCTATTTATTATTGTATTTTGTTTTCTAATTAGGATTGCCTATCAGGCAATAAAGGATTTTACTAAATTTTAAAAGTAGTTACTTAGGATACAAAAATATTATATTTATGATAATCTAACATGAATGACTCGGATCGAATGTCTCATATTTTTAGTAATAACTAATCCAGAATTAGCATATTAAAATAAAAAAGTTAATTCTGGATTGACCTTCACCAACAGTTTATCGTAAAATACAACAAGCGCGTTTAAATGCTGCTTTAATTCTAATTAATATTCTGTAACATGTCATTTCATAGTTAATACCAAAGGTTTACTATTCAATCATACTTGGGTTAAAAATTAATCAATGAACTGGATCTAGATAGTCATTAAATACATTTAGTATAATCGCCTAGTTAAATTGCGATTTATTACAATTAGTTAATCTGAAATACAGAGTTGTGTTCTAAATTTTAATAGAAAATAGAAAACTGTGAAATTTAGGGATTTTATTGTGCACATCAAGAGGTGTCATTCATTATTTCACCTATACCATATATTATGTATTTGCAAGCATAGAAATTTTTATTGTTTGCGAATGTATATAATATTTGTAAATCCTTAGATTACGTAATTATCAATACTTCATCAGTGTCGAGTGTTATTACATAAATTATTCATTTTTTTGGCGATTATTTATCTGAAACAAAAATAATAAGTTTCTGAAAGATGATGGAAAAGTCGATAACTATTAAATTAATATAATTTGAATAGAGCTCATTATCAGGTTATACAAAACAGATATTTTATTCTTCTTTGAAATAATTCAATTGCATCCCACAGTGAAATTATTTTTATAAAACTGATTTGTGTTAGAACAATGTTCTTGCAATATAATTTAAAGTCGAAACACAATGTAATTTAGAATACTTTAAGAACTAAGTAGATATAAACTTATTGACTTAGCACAAATTTATTAAGGTTCATTGCTAGGCACAACACAAAGTTTTAGCACAAATCATTTAATTGTTCCCTAGGCACCCATAACAGTAGTCGTGAGAGGTACCCAATCATTTCCTTAATCAATTTCTGATTTGTTCCAATAAAATTTCCGAGTTAGATAGCTACTCTTTCAGCAACTGCTTTCAAAATTAATATTCATCGGTTAATTGTACGTTAACACTGTGGTTTAAATTTTGAATTGTTCTTAAAAAGGTACTTTCTTGTACAACTTATTTTTACATCAGTCTCTTTTCAGAATATCAATCAATATTCTTCAACTATACTTTGAGTATAAGGAGTTACTTTTCCATTATCTACTCAACTTGGTGTATTTATTTATTCGAACTTTAATGTATGACTGAATTATGCATAGCGTTTCTAAATAAACCAATTATGAAATATTAACTATTAAAATCTACAAACTTTTCTAATTTTTATTTGATTGTTTCAAGACGGGGATTGTTCTTCCTCCATAGAAATCAATCTTTTCTATGAGGTTTTTAGATATATTTAATACTCCTACTCGAACATAGTTATATATGGTAGTGCTATTTTATAAACCTTTCATTTATGTTTAATCTATAGTTTCGCGACAGTTTTATGACAATATCACTAATAAATCTAGTATCGTTTATATATATATTTTGAATTCAGTAATTTTCAAAATAACCAAAAACTTAACAGTATACATTATTTTTGTAAGTGGGCTATCAAATTATATTCATTGCGTCCCTTACCTAATTATATTTTTAAAACTTTATGCTTTAAATTGACTTCTTGACTGTAATGAACAAAGTTTTGGAACCATTAAATAAATAACTGTCTTGTAGGAAATTTTTTTAAAAGCTTTTATAGGTTTATACCACTTTAGGCACCTACATAATAGTTATAAATGACCTATCAAACACGCTCTCATTTTCTAATATCCAATAGTTGACCCTTTCACAAATAAGATTAATGTAATACATCCTTTTATTGACTCCTGTGTTAATACTCGTAATAAAATTAAGTAACTTTAATGTATGTATTAAAATACCACTTCAATATTTTTTAAAAGTGGCAATAGGGTATAGGAAATTAGTTAAAGAATTCAGCATTAGTAATTATAAAAACTTTAGTTATCGATTTTACCTAAATAATTAGATATTGTATCTTTTACTTGAATAGCAGCATGTTTAGAGTTTTAAAATTAATATTTTCAATCTTTTATAAATACATATTTTTAAAGCGGTGAATTATTTAAAACTTTTGAAGAGGGTTTGACGTGAGTACATGTTGCGGAATTTTTAGTGTGTATACGTTTTAATTAAATCTAAAAAATCTCAAGTTTTTCATATAATGCTTGCTTTCTCTAGAATATTGCTGAGTAATTATATATTAAACACAAATAGTCAGTCTTTGTTCTAAAATATTTCATTCCGAGTTTATTGCGTATTTAAATGAAGTCATTTAATGGATGTGGATTTTAGCCTGAAATTAACTTATAAATTACTTATTAAATAGTCAAACATTTGCTAAAACAATGAATATATTTTCATATCTTCGAGTAAACTAATTATTTATGTCTATATTAATTACACTGTGCTCGAATTGAAGATTTTTTTTGCAACAAACTGGACACTTAATTCGAGTACGTGAAATCCAACGGTGTTAACTGTTTTTAAAAGTTAGCTCGCATTTTCGAGCAATTTTAATTTAAAAATTATAGTCCAGAAGACTCCTGAAAAAGTAATTTTTATTATTTTTCGATAATTTATTGAATTTAAATCGATGGAAATCAATCGAATAGACATCGTATCCACGAATACACATTAGAAACTATTTGAAAAAAATTGAATTAATTCAGTCGATTTTCATTTTTTTTTTTAAATCATTTGTACCGCTTTTTTCATTTTTCACTCTCCGATTGCCCTGATTCCTCTGCATCGTCATCTTCTTCTTGTAAATTCCAACAAATATCACCCTAAAGAGCATGTAGCTGTTTGCCGAGCCCCGCCAACACTTGATGAAAACGCTCATCTTGTGCATCGGATTCGTCTGGTGATTGTTCGGCGAATTTGTCTACATAAGAATGCAAAAAATGAATTTTTAATGACATTCTATCACTTAAAAGGTAAAAAGCAGTGAAAAAGTCTTCAATTAGTATGTACCAATAAGTGCATCTTCAAATTGTTCGTCCCTCACCGAACGATAATGTCCTGTCCATTAAGTATTCCTATAAAATAAATTTAATACAAAATGAAATTTCCATCAACATTCATATTTAGACATCTATCTTCTCTAAATACAACATAATTCGTTAAATGCATTTCCTTCTAGGTTCAATGCATTTATAAAATTTTTAATAATACCTAGTTTGATGTGAAATTGTGGTAGCAAAACCATTTCGATCGGCAAAAGTAGAATCTCTATAATGTTGTTTTGTCGCAAGTTCCGAACGATGTATTGGTCACCGGCAAAACTGGCATCCCATAAGTACATGAAGCACATATTTTTGCATATTTCTCAAAAAACTACAATTTTTAACTCGACACTCGTTTTCCATTTACGATCACTATATTTCACTAAATCAACGATCTCCTTTAGCAATGTATGTTTCTTCTGTACTGGTGCTCAGTGCAATCGGAATGGAATTCTTTGAATTATTGTGTATAACAGATTCGTTTTCAAACTGCTTTTTAGCGAATCGATAAACAATCGCCAACGCTAGGGATTGTATTAATTTTTCATCGTTAAAATCAAACCACGGATATTAGTGCAATAAGTGAGTGAATTATTGTCAATGGAAATGAAAAAACGATGATGACGATTAATTGCTCCGTATATCCGAACACCGGATGCCAAAAATGTTCGTTGGTTTCAAGGCCTTTACCAAAAGAATGGATTTCCGCTAACCCCTTATCATATTTTTAAAATTTTTAACTTGAATTTTTCGATCTATTAAAATTAATTAGAATAAAAACTTTAAATTCTTAAAAAAAATATGGATATTGGGTGACTTTAAAGTGATTGCATGGTGCAGTTACATTTGATAGTTCATAAATTGATACGCCTGCTTCTTCAGTTTGATGGTTTCTAATACTAATGGCTCAGATTGTTCTGTTGAAATTAGGCTTGTCGAAACAGGAATTTCATTTAAATGCAGCAGCGGCAATTAAATATATGTAGTCGAATTTTATTTCAAAAACCCACTTTTCTTCCGTTTATACCGTCAGTATAATTCACGCACGCATAATATGCAGCTGAACATATCCTCGTGAATCAATTCAAATTATCGGAACACCAAATGACACAGCGGCTCCGGCTTTTTTCCATTTATTTAAATTCATGTTGTACAAACAATAGATGGCGTCCAAAAGATTTCAGTAAAAGCATTTTCTGAAAAATATTGTTGATAAAATCAGCGGCTTCAGCACTGATTATACACTGACTGGTCTTAATTACAATTTTTCCACACCCGTAACAAAAAGTATAGAATTTTGAATAATTATCCATTTTTGATAGTTTCAATAATTTGATTTTACAAACCAATAAACTAAACAATCTCGAACTTTTCTCTATTCACTTCGGCTTGGGTTATTTGCTTCAATATTTAGATGTCAACGCTTTGACTTCTGGAAAAAGGCCAAGCTCTCAGTGGTTAATAGCGCCGCTTATATATCCATTTGATCGAGTGATAGTAGCGGGTATGGAAGGTTTGATACCATTCTGGAATGTTCTATAAAGTTTGAGATTGTTCTAGAAGCTTTATATCTTTTCATACCGCTTAGGAAAGTTCAACATTGCTCCAGAACACCCTATAAAGTCCAAAGCTGTTCTATAATATGCTCAAAAGCTTAGTATAACTTTTAAAAACGGTTGGTATGACGAATAGGTTTACTCCCCTCCCTCTGTTGCATTATGTAAGTAGTACTAATCGATTTAAATGTCGGTATCGTCCTAAATCAACTAATTTTTATTTCAACACATTATGTTGTTGTTTAGTGGCATTTTTGGGCGTATGTACGATTCTTCTTTTCATTTGTAAGCGCTCATGTTACTACTTAACAATATTATGATATACCTAATTGCAATATTTCTATATATATTGGAATATCCTGTAACGATCCCGTAACATCAAGTAGTACTCATATTTGGAAAAAATCTTAAACTCCTAAAACTTGGGAATCTTTATAGCTGAGGGCCGTATGCAGCTCCATAATTAATTAGTGAAAAGTATTATCTTGCATTTAAAGACTACAGATACCTTTCTAAATGTGCTTTAAGTATCAGAGATGATTATCTGTATTCTCTCTGAACTTTCAATACTTAAATTCAAGTTTTACTATGCGTTATCCTCTCCACTTTTCATGCTCTAATTGTTTAGGAGCCACAATAGAGGTACCTTTTTATGTAAACCAATACTTTGTTTATAACTTGTAGCCCTTAGCCAGCAAGTGCTATGACCCCGGAAGATTATCTATGTTATTTTAATGTTACCTGACCTTAAATTTATTTATTTATTTATTTTAACTAAAAGATTAAAAGATGTAACCGTGTGATTATTTAGTCAGATCGAAGCACTATTGATGTAAAGAGCATTGTGCACCGCGAGTTTGCTTTTAATATCAATATCTTAAGACGTTTAGCATGTGATGTTTGCCGAAAACCATCAGAATTATGACGCATTTAAAATGAACTTCTCCGTTATGACCATGCATCGGAACTCTCATAGATTAAATGTCCTGAATTTTTGATACTTAAAACAACACCTGTCCTTCCACGCCAACACTACTAACTGTATTTCGTCACTTGTTACTTCTTTTTATTCTCATAGAACACGTTTAAGACCGTAGAAAGAAAAATTCTTAAACAATAAATGTATTGCAGCATTATCTGCCATCACTTGTTCGTTTATACCACTAGTATTATTTCAACATGCTATCATATTTCTGTATAATTTAACAATTAATTATAGATTTTTTTAGTTAATAATGTTCCTATTTACTGTAAGTTATTTACGTATACGGCGTAGTGCGTTTACAAACTATGAAAACTCATTTGTCAATGATTTTTGTAGAGTTTTCACTATTATTTTGTAATTTTCTTAACCTTATGCGAAATTTATTTCTCTATCTTTGATTTCTTATAAGCCAGTTTTCAAATTTCTAAATAAATTAATCTGAATCGTGAAGTTTTCCTCTTGTTTAAAGGAATATTACCCATTCAAAGACACTTCAAAGAGTTAAACTTGGAAAATTACGACGTTAATAACATCTACACTAAAAATTATATTAGTATTACACTACAAAGTATACAATTTATTTTTTGATATCAGGAATTTTTAATTTATATTTTCGAACCTAGTTTCTACTGAAACAACCGAATGTAACAGGTTTGAAATAGTATATCGAGGCACTGGTATTAAGATTCTGTAGTTGGATCGCAATGCGAACTCCACCAACGACAAAATCTGTAGACTGCAATTTTTTCAAGAAATGGGGTTGCAAGTATAGATCGTAGTGCAAATTTATACATTGGCAAACAAGGATAGATGTTATGTCCCGTAATACTGGTACAACCCGTACCACTGTTACGTCCCGTAACACTTTTACCCAAAGTAACAGTCTTACAATTTGAGTTACCAATGTATGCTCCATGGCAAATGCTATTTAAATTTATGCAAATATGCAAAAATTGATTCGCTATTTTATACGAGTATTATTGTTTATTATAAATATTACAACGTTTGAAGCAATAAAATGAATGAATTCGAAAATTTTGATATAGATAACACCACGGAAGAGGCTACGAAAGAACTACTATCAGAAAAATTGAGAAAAATACATGAAGCAATTGAAAGAGCGAGCACCGAGAAAAAGCTTGAAAAGTATAATGAAAAGTCATTGCTGGTATACATTCATCAGAAATCTAAATTACATCGTTTGTTTACTCTTTGGTCACATTATTCGATGGTGAAATCAATGATTAACGTCAAACACGACATCGATATTAGCAAGTATAGTAAAGCTGTCATCATTTTTAAAAAGAAAAAACGATTGATATAAACCTAAAAAGTCTAAAATATTAACAGAAGGGCAACTTAATCGATTCCTAGTGGAAGCTCCATATGAAAAATATTTAATGATTAAAGTAAGTACATTCAGAAATATTTTACACGAGCGTTTCTTTATTGATTTGATAAAAATTAAAATGTATTTAAGATTAATCTCAAATATAAACAACTTTCTCACGTATTACAATGTAGAAATATGGCAACAACTATCAAAATATTCAAAAATAGACAAATTCATACTTCATTATGGTGCGAAATTTGCTCAGGAATTATCTTGCAGAAACTGTGTATTAAAAAAATCTAAGACCTTTGAAATAACATGCATATATTAGAATTCTGCTTTCGTGTCTGCAATACATCTTTAACTTCGAGAGTAAAGCTTGCGTCATGAAAACGCATCGGGCGATGCAGAATTCTTATATAAGTTATGTGATACCCAAAGTAATTAATAGACAGTATGTTATCTTTGATAGCTAAGCACTTCATACGTTACAAATAGAGATGATAGTTAAGTTTAATTCAGAACAGAATAGTCATACTTGCAGTTCATAATATTAAAGATAAGAATAAGGTATAATTAGTCTTGTTTAAAATTACATTGTAAAAGGTTGATAAATAAATTATATTTTTTTAATATAAAGTAAAACGTAACTTATATTTCGTATGTTAAAAATTAAGAAATTGTTGAAGATTTATTTCAACTAGATATAAATTTAAAAATCAACTCGGTTGTATACGTTTTAATATTTAATGGTCATGTAGTACAACTAAAACAGATAAGGAACTTTTAATGAACATGGATCCGCATATCAACTATTTTCGAGATAAGATCGATTTTCGTTTTTGTAAATTTTTTGTAGCTTTAGCGTTTAGCCTTACCGAATACGATTATCACAAAGGATGTTCAATATGTCCTACTAGCATTTCGACACACGATTTACATCTTGTCTGGAAGGAATTCCGTACCCCTTTTAAAATATCCAATTGTGCTTGAATTGTTTGATAATATTATTTAATTCGCTGTTGTAACTCAGCAAGATTATTTACAGACCTTGCGTTCACCAAACTTTTCAAATAACCTCAAATACAAAAGTCTAAGGCAGTTAGGTCGAAAGATCTCTAGCTGGCCATGGAATGGGACATCCTCGATCTATCTATCTTGTAGGAAATGTTTTCTTCAGATGCTCCCTAATAACAAACGTATGCAAAATACTAAACTTACAATGAAAATTGTGGCTTCCTTTGATTTTCAAAAATGAAAATTGCTTTTATCTAGTAAACGGTTAATTTGCAGACCCATGTTCATTAAGACTCACATGTATTTGGTTGCACTAGACGCTCCTTAAATATTTAAATGTTGTTTTAACATTCGGTATACACACATACACAAACTCGCACGCGCGCGTATACGTACACACCAGTACACGCACGTGCACGTGCCAACGCACACGCACAACGCAAAACACATTCACGCACGCACGAACAACGTTCATTTTAAAACGATCCAGATTAGATAGGTCAAAATCTAGTATAAATTTAAAAAAACGTCCAAATAAGTTAGCTTCTATTAAGAAGGGTACACTATTTTATAGGTATCAACTAAGTGTGTTTTTCCGCACTTCACATTATAAAGGCACCATCTTACACGTGACATCCCTTTTTAAAGGATATTCTATCAGGAATACAGGCTTCCATGAAATTTCGAAAATTAATGACGTTTTGTAAAATTATAACTAAAAAATGAAAATATAATTGAAAGTGAGAAAATTGAGAAAATTCAATAGAATTATTTATATTCAGAGGTGTTGTATGATTAAATTATACAGCTCAAACTGCTTAATTGTCGACAGCAACTTATTTTAATAAGAAGAAGCATGAGATAATCATAATAAGAGCAGTTGCATTTTCAGAAAAATTTCCCCCGGGCAGGGTTGAACCCGCGATTTATGGACAGATCTCAGTCACTTTTCCAACTAAGCTACCGAGGGTTCGGTAAACGCTCGATGGAAAATCCTCTTCAAAATGCAACACTTTATGTATTAAATCATAAGCTGTATAATTTAGTTATACATCACCTCTCAATATAAATAATTTATATTGAATTTTCTCAATTTCATTTTGTTCATTAACACAAAGCTAATGTAGAATTTAGACTGTTAGTTTTCGGCACTGAAATTTTAGTTGTAAATCCATCACGACTGTGTGGCTCTTATAATTTCCTGCAGTATTTAGCAGTCTTCCTTACAATATAATAAAAATTACAAATACGATGTAATACATAAAGTGTTGCATTTAGAAGAGGATATTTTTTTATCGAGCGTGTACCGAACCCTCGGTAGCTTAGTTGGTAAAGTAGCTGGGATCTGTTCAGAAATTGCGGGTTCCAACTCCACCCGAGAGAAAATTTTTCTGAAAATACAGCTGTTTCGATTAGGACTATCTCATACTTCTTCATATTATAATTGAAAGTATTTTAAAGTTACTCTGTTAAGGTTTTAACTAAATTTTTAAATAAAAATATAATTAATTTTAATAAATTTGTCGTAGCATAAATAATAAGGAATTAGGGCTAAATCTTTATTATTATATAGTTCACAGTCTTCCCCAAAGATTAATAGATTTTTGGTATAGTAGAGTTAGCTGTATCTTAAGTATAAAATGCACATAGTGTTTTAGATTTTTAACTGAGATGTAAATGACTTTTACTTCTCTAAGTCATCCTCAGTGTGTTTCATAATTGATAAAATAATTGAATGCTACAATGAGATAAAATATAAATATTAAATTAAATAAATAATGAGACACTTACCATTAAAAACAATCATTAATTACCACAGATCCATGTAATTTTTACACTGGACTTGGTGTTGAGTAATAATGTAATCTTAAAAATTTGAAGCAGATTTTATTGTTCTTATATATATTGCATGCTAGTTTTTAAAGTAATAATAGTATATTTCTTTGACGATTTAAGTTTGCAAGTTAGATATAAGTTAGTTGGTAGTGTTTTTTACATAGAATTCATTTTTTTGTTTATGAGGTATTGGTAATTATAAGTTGAATATTAGTTTTTAGTTAATAATTATGAAAATGTCAAATGCACTTCAAGTTCGTATTGGTTGTGTTAGGAAACGTTTTAAATAAAAATTTGAAAATTGAAAGACTGTAACCATGTTTGATAATATTTTTTATCAACAGTTCTGTTAAGTGATAAAATTGTGTGGATAATAAAGTTTTAAATAAATAAATCGAAATTACAGGGTGCAACCACAAAATTCAGTCAAATCAGTAAAATGAGAGTTTTCTTTATGTTTTGGTTGGTGTGTTTATGTATATGTGGATGTGGTAATATTATATGGTAATATTATACAAAGAAGCGTGTGGGTTTAATGATTTGCTTAATAAATACGCAGTGAAAGGAATCTCTATTATGAATTAATTTGTATTTATAAATTTGAATTTGTTGAGTTGGATTATACTATTATATTATAATTCATTATTGTCAGGGATATATTCATTTATTAGTTTATAATTATGTGTTTTGTAGGTTTAAGTTTTAAGTTTCTGCACAATTGTTAAGAAATTTGTTGTTATTGGTTTGAAAAATTATCTTGTTTTTGTATTATTTAGATCAATTGCATGATTAAATTCTATTAAATATTTAGTGAGCGGTGAAGTTCCTGTGTCTTTTTTATTAAGTACTTGCTGTTGGTGTTCTTTAAATCTAACCTCAAATTTCTTGTTAATTTTTCCGCATTATATTGTTTTGTGACCAGATGGCGCAGATAATTCACAGATGATGGTATATGTGCCACTATTTTGGTATTTCGAAATTACTTGGTTAGGATTTTATTAAATAATTGCAAGTTATTCTAGATGTTTTTCAATGGCAATTCTAATATTTGGTGTGGTAGAAATATTGGAAATGCTGTACGTAATGTCTCCTATATACAGTAAAGATTGGATGTCAATCAACTCCTTTGTGGGTAGTGCAAGAGTTGTATTAAATTTTATTAAATTTTTTAGATGCGAATTTTTATAGATGTTATTGATAATATTGAAAGGTATACGGTTTTTCTCTGCTATCAGGAATATTGTGTTTAGTTCCAAATGGAAGTCTTTTTTGAAAGGGGTGTGTTAAAGTTCCTGTAAAATATACTATTGTACGCAGACTTTTCATGTGAGATATAGTGGTTTGAATAGCAATCAATAGTGTGGCTAATATGTGTGTTCCTTCTGTATATTTCAAATACGATTGCATTTACTGTTTTAGAAATGGTTATGTCTAAAGAATTGATGGAGTTGTTTTTAGGGGGCTTGTATGTATATTTTATATTAGGGTGCATTTTATTAAGAAATTCTATGAATAAAACTGATTCGTTCTGAGGTGCCTGGAATAATGCAAGCGTGTCATGAACATAGCGGTAGTAAAAAATAATGTTATTTTGAAAAAATTTAATTTGATTAATATATTCTGTTCAAGGTGGCTGTGGAAAAAGTTTGCCAGAATTGGATCAACTACAATAATTTTAATAATAATAAAGTGAATGATTATTGAATTCATTATCTTTAATTAAAATTTTGGGCTGAAACCCTAATAGTTTAATTTAAGGTCTTCTTAACACTTCTTAATGTAAAAAGTAATAAGATTCCTCATGAGGTAAAAAGTATTAAATGTAAAGCTAAATTAAAAACGCGCCTTAAATAATTATTTCTAAAAAATCTTTGTATTCAATAAACGAATATTTGATTAACAAGAATACTTTCTTATGTTTTGAACGGACATCTCTTTTAGCTCATTAGGCTAAAATTAGTTTATGTGTAGTTACTCCTATCTGTTTATGTTTATGAAATTATCTATTTAATTATTTATTATTGTTGTATTCTATGCCGGTTGGTTATTGAATAGATCATACTACTACTAATATTACTAACAATTCTATTAAAGTAAATGTTGTAATACAAAACTCAATTTTGTTTGGCAAACTTCTCAGATTGTTCTCCATTCCTAGCGGGACAATAATCTGGCCTGAACTACCTTCTTAAATTTTGAAATCTTGACATTTTGGCAAGCAACGGTAATCCTATGTCTTAGTTCTTGGATACTTTCGGGCCGTGTTTCATAAACAGTTGGCTTTAAATAAATTGATAACAAGAAGTCAAAGGAACTGAGATCTGTAGATCGTGCTTGCCATTCTATCGGCCCTCTTCTGCCTATCCATTGACCTGGAGATGTTACGTTTAGCCACTCTCTTATTGGTAATATGTAGTGGAGAGGATCGTAATCTTGCTGGTAAAACAAACTACTATCGTATATTAGTTGATTGCCAGACTTTCGATGGAGAAGATTTAAGTTTACAGGGATATTTAGATTTTCTTTAATGAATATAGAGCTTACTATAAGGTTTCCAAGAATACCAGCTAAAACGTTGATTTACTCGAGATATTGAGTATACACTTCCCTGTAGAAATGTGGTTGTTTTTATATCTCAATAGCGACAATTCCACGCAGTTAACGAGTCCGTTTGTGTAAAATATGCATTCATCACTATAACTAACATTTTTCACAGATATTTAGTTTGTGTTAATTCTATTTGTAGCAATTTCGCGGAACTCCATTCGTCTGATAAAGCCATCTTCATTTAATTCATGAATAGCTTGCATCTTATGTTAAATCGGCAGCAGATTTTCTAATGTTTTTATTGCATTTTCCATAAAGAATCACTGCTTCTGTCCTTTGTGCTAAGATATATACCATTCTCAAATCATTACTCAATTTAATGAAAATTTTTAAAAATAATTTTAACAACACTTATAAAAATATCAGATACAGACAACTCCAACCACTAATAAGTAATTTTATTAAATTTCATATTTTAAATCCATAATGAATCGAAAACTGATAAGTGATAAGTTAAACTAAATAATTCTTCACTTTACTACTATTAAAATTAAATGTATTGTACTTTTAAAACCTTAACAATATAATTTTTAAACCCCCTCATGTGTCTTTCTACTTTGTGTATATAATTTTACAAAACGTCACTAAATTCAAAATTTTATAGACGGGTGAATTCCTAATGGACTACCTTTAAAAAAAGGTCTTATACATAGGGCGGAGCCCTTAAGGATTTTTATTTATACTTTTTTGCATTGCGTATTGTGCTATCCAACAAAAAATGAAAGAAGAAATTAAAAAAGCTTAAAATTTAATTAAACAGATATTTTATGCTCCAAAGATACTCCTGCTGTAATTAGTATATTAAGCTAAAGCGTTTAACTTTAGAAATTAAATTTTATCTTAAACTCTTTCTTTGAGGTAGACTTGCAAGATAGACAGCGTATAACTTTGTAAGTACTTTGTTCACACAACCACAAACATTCTTACCAAAATATCCCATGGATTCATTACGAATAATGTAATTTCCTACGCGTTTCAACGTAATTTTTAACCTGACGCTATTTGTTGACTAGATGTAACTTTTTTGCCAAAGTTTAGCAAGGTTTATGATTCAGATGACTACAGTTGTTCCATAACTAACAACGTCTTTACACCCACGCTTGTTTCAGTTTCATCTGACTTGTTGAACAACCCTCGTACACATTTTAATATTTTCACGTGTATACATTGTAGTTAAAAAACTTAGATCAAAATTAG
>JAHWXV010262840.1:0-10696 GCA_024586415.1 Phrixothrix hirtus | reverse complement strand
TGTAAAACTATGCAGTAATCTATCAGTAAATAAGTTTGGCAATCATGTACTGTTTGTCCATAAGCCTCATACTGAATTTGGAGGTGCGAACGGACTATAGTAATCAAACTGCAGAGAAATTAAGAATAAATTAAATTAAAAAATTTAAAAGGTACTACTGACACCGCCAAGCCGACTATTTTTTATGTTTTTAACTATTTCGCCAGGTTGCAAGTGATAACACACAAAAATGCTACTGGATACGTCCAAATGTATTCAATTATATTCATAGCCAGTTGATTATTACTTCTACGGTAATTCAGGTAAGTTTTAAATTGGTTTTAACTTTCTTAATTCTCAAATTGTACAATATTAATTGTTTCTTAATCTTTATAAGCCTTTTGTCCGAAGAAAATTCCTAGTTAGTTCTTGTTATAGACAAAAACAGAAAACAAACAGTAGCAATAACTACAAGTTAGTTTCACTATCCAAACTTTGTCAAATTAAGTCAACATCGAGTACTTCTACCTTTAATACTTGTTTATTTTCAAGAGGTATGTACCTTCTGCTTTTAAAATCTTTCAAAATATTATCGTTTAATTTAATCCCAAGTAAATTTTAGGTTGTATGCACAGATAAAGCAGTAATATTTTAATGCATCCTACCTTGTACTGATGATTAATCCAATTATAATGATACAAACATTTTCTATAGCATAAATTCACGTCCGTTAACACCGGGTATAACTTTCAAGAATCGTTAGGGTCCACTTAGGTAAAACTATAATCTATTTCACTTTTTTTTAACTTTATAATAGCTGAATAATTACAGATGGATTAGTTAACTGAACTCATATTGATTTGAACCACCTCACGAACATTTTTATTACTTTATTTTAAACATCTTTATACGTGAAAAATTCAAAAACCAATCCCTTACTAGAAAAATTTTACCTTGCGTTTATAATCTTGTCTTATCAACTTTCCAATGATACTATGATAATCAGTGCTTCGCTAAATTAGCCTTTTACAGGTACACACAATACATAAAAGTGTGTCTAAAAACCAAATTTTAATTGCGAAGTTTTAATTTTCAGAAAAATTCGCCTTAAAGCTACTGAAAATAATTTTTAAAGCATTCTTATCTATTATCTTTTTGTCATATAGTTATATACCGTAAAAGATTGAATCGAAGATAAATAATAGAATTTTATAACAGAACCAGGGCTAAAAACCTTATATGTGGTAAAAAATTCTTTTTCCTATTCTTACATCTCCTAAATTGAACTTTTATGAATAAAACAGAAAACTCATCCATAAAATGGGCACATTTATCACGTAAAAGGTCTCCAAAGGCTTTCTAAGTCAAGATCTACCCTATATAAGCATGTACCCAACTAATACCATTTCTAACAATGTAATAATAAAAAGAAAACTACCTGTTATCACAAATAAATTAATTTTCAATTTTTCGAGCTACTGGCAAGTTCAAATCTAAATATTTGGATATTGAAAGCTGTATCGTGACCAACTCAACTTTTTTGTTGTCTACGATAACTTTGGCTATATCTGGAAAAATAGAAATAAAGCTATTTAGGATCATAGCTTCCATTTGAATGAACTTTCTGGCATTATTCATTTTTTATATGACCGCTATTAACGGGTGCATCTTTTACAATAATTATAATTAGGTAAGTATTATTCAATTATTACGTAAAAGATCATTTAGCTACATTCCTTATCTTTCAGGCATGCTATAATGCTGATCATTTTTGGGTTTTACCAAATCTTTGGATAGGAAGGAGGGGGCCGATTGGAAAGCCAGCTGGATCTCCAGATTTGACACCCCTAGACTACGTTTTATGAGCACACTTAAAAACTATATATCTATCGTAAGCGGCTAGTGAATTTGGAAGATTTAAAAGACATAATTCGTACAGAAAATGGACGTATCTTTCCAGAAGTTATAGACAATGTGTAAAGAGAGCTTGTTAATCGCCTTTGTTACAGTTACGTCGTCAACGGTGCACAGTTTGAACACTTAATGTAGATACTGTTTGTAATTTAGCATTATCTATAAATTTTATGATTTTTAAACTTCTGTCATTTTTCTCGAAAATTTAGTTATGTTACCTAAACCAATTTTAACCTTGTTGTACGCAAATAAATACGCCGTTTAAGATTCCGTAATGAATATTATAAAATATATAAATATCCATGAAGTCATAATTTTTTGACAAATGGCCGAAATCTTAAAAAAATATACAAAAATGTTGACAAATTATTTTAATCATTTGACATGTCCGAGGGCATTATCAAAAAATTTTATACATTTTTATCGAATTTAACCGTTAATTTACGAAAACACTGTATATGTATATATATAAACCGTAACTATCGCAATTATCGCAAGTCCGCAACCTACTTACGTGGCCCGATACCGGGCTTCGTAAAAATTTACGTATATATAAGTATCTTTTGAATGTAAAACGTCTAAACTGATAAAAATACAAAAGTTTGCTTGGGCTTCATAAAGACGGTATACATTGCCAAACATACACGTTTAGTTATTAGCACTTTTGTGTAAATGGCGAGCGTATCGATTTATATATACTCTAGATAGCCTATTAATAAGTATTATTGATGTAACGAGACCCACTATATATTATGCATTATAGAAATCTCGAAACTTGGCAATCATGTTTACATATTATCACGACTTTGTTTAGGATATGCTTATTCAACATTGAATTTTTATTAAAGAGTCAGTTACTAGGAATTTAAAAACTAGTCAAATCTCCTAATAAGGTCTATACATATTTTTTAGGGCAATCTTTTGCTAAACATAGTTCGAGAAACAGCCTACAACTTACTATTTTTACATTGTCATGAATATTCTACATTAATTAACACAATAAATTATAGAATTGGCGAATCCCTTTCAGTTACTGAAACAATTCAATTTCACGGTTGAAAGGTAGCTTATCGAAATAAACTATATTATACATTTGAGAGCATCACATATTTTGATTTTACAACAAATAATAAAATTCCATTGAAGTGGCTAGAGCAGCATATTGATGTACCTGATTATTAACGATTTTCAAGCTAAAAAATGTTTGTTGATATTTGATCCGCTAATTTTTAGAAAATAATTCCATACTATTATTTATCTTTTCCGCCAGCCAAAGAAAAGCAAACGATGCATAAGAATCCCAAAAAATAATAAAATCTACAGTTTCAGTTGAATTAGACGAAGGTTGCTATTTAAGGGGAACAGGTTAGAAATTGCTTAGTTAGTTTACTCAATTTAGCAAAACTACAAACTACTATTTTTTTGCAACCACTTACAACTTATAAATAAATAAGAATAAATCAATTTTCAGGTGATTATATGGTACTTCACAAATTTTCAATACTTAGAGTTCAAACAGTCCGGTTCTAGGAATATTTGCATAAGAACTCGATTTACCAAATATTTTCTTGGACCAAAAATGTGGCACAACCAACAAACCACTACAGGGCCACTTTTTCAAATATACTAAAAATTTTGCAAACTTTGAAATTTGAAAATTCACAAAATCCAGTTCAATTAATATTTAAATGAATAAATATTTCCCTAGATTTTACGAAAAGAATAAGCAATAAAATTCTAAAAATATAAATGGACAAAGAAGCGAATTCAAGAAATACACTGACACATTTAAAACCTCCAGAACCGAGTAGTTTCAAATTTCGGCGCTACATATTTTCGAAGTACTTTAGATTAGCCCACAAGGCGCCTCTCTAGTAATTTTGAGGTTTGTAACAGACTTTCCGACACAGAGAATGTTTTACATCAGAAAACCTCTAGATCCAAGCCGTTAGAGCGTGCGGCGATAAATATTTTCAACCCGCTTAGGGCGCCTCTGTAATGATTTTACGGTTTGTACAGGACTTTCCAAATTTCCGAATTTTTAAAATCTTCCAGAACTAATATTTTGAGTATGCGGCGCGAAATTCTTCCAAAGTACTTTGGATAGCCCAAAAAATTCGTCGTTAATCATTTTGTGGTTTGTAGCAGGCTTTCCGACGCTACAAAATTGCTTCCATCGAAAAACATCCAGAATCTAACTGTTTGATGACCTGACGCTAATAAATGGTAGGAATAGCCCAAATAGTGCCTCTCTAGCGATTTAGTGGTTTGTAACAAACTTTGCGACGGAAGAAAATTCCTTTTACCTAAAATTATGCAAAATCAAACAGTTTGAGTGTGCGACGCTAAATATTTTCAAAGTATTTTGGGACAGTACAAACAGCGCTTCTCTAATGATCTTGTGGTTTAAAAACAGACTTTCTGAACCTATAAAGTTCCTTTCATGAAGAACATCCAAAATTGAGCTGTTTTAGTTAATGACAGTAAAAACTGGCACAGTACTTTGAAAAGGCAAGAAGGCGCCTCTTTGGTAATTCAATGATTTGTATTAGACTTTCCGATGCAAGAAAATTCCTTTTGTAGAAGATTATCAGAAATCAAGCAGTTTGAGTGTGCGACGCTAAATACTCTGAAAGTACTTTGGGATAACCCAAAAAGCACCTCTCTAATGATTTTGTTGTTTGGAACGAACCTTCTGAGGCTATAAAATTGCTTTCATCGAAGAACATCCAAAACCTAGTTGTTTCAGTTAACCACGGTAAAAAATTTGCGGATTACTTTGAAAATTTAAAGAGGCGCATTTATAGCGATTTTGTGGTTTGTACCAGACCTTGCGACGCAAACAAATTACCTTGATTGAACATCTTCCAGGACCTAATAGTTCTAGTGTGTAGTGCGAAATGTTTCAGAGTTTTTGGATATGTCAAGCAGCACTTCTATAGTGATTTTGTGATGTGAAATAGACTTTCCGACGCTAAAAAATTGCTGTCATAGAAAAACATCCAGAATCGAAATGCTTGAGATGGTGACGCTAACAGTTGGCACAGAATTTTAGAATAGCCTAAAAAGCTCATCTATAATGTTCTAGTGGTTTGGAACAGCCCTTATGGAGCTATAAAACTGCTTTCATCGAAAAACATCCAAAATCCAAAAGTTTACGACCGTGAAAATTGGCACAGTACTTTGAAAAATCCAAAAATGCGCCGCTTTAGTGATGTTAACGTTTAAACTAGATTTTCCGACCTAAGGAAGTTGCTTTCATCGGAAAACTTCCAAAATCGCACTCTTTGAAATCGTAACGCTAACAATTTTTACAAAACTTTGAAATACCCCATAAACGGCCTCTCTTATGATCTTCCGATTTGTACTAGACATTTTGACGCAAAAAAATTACTTTCATCGAACATCTTTTAAGACCTCAATGTTTGAGTGTGTGGCGCGAAAAGTTTCCAAATTACTTTGTATGGGCCAAACAGCGCTTCTATAATATTTCTGTAATAGACGTTTTGACACTACAAAATTGCTTTTATCGAAAAACATACAGAATACAACTGTTTGAAGTGGTGACGCTAACAGTTGGCACAGCATTTCGAAATAGCCCAAAAAACGCCTTTCTAATGAAATTGTGGTTTGGAACAAACCTTCGGAGACTATAAAATTGATGTCATCGAAAAATATCCAAAATAAGCAGGTTTAGTTTACAGCGGTGAAAATTGGCACAGTACTTTGAAAAATACTAAAAGTCGCCGCTCTAGTAATTTTGAGCTTTGTACTAGACTTTCCGGCCTAAGGAAATTACTTTCACCCACAAACTTCCAGAATCGCAATCTTTTTCGGTCGAGACGCAAAAAATCGATACAGTACTTTGAAATAGCCCAAAAGGGGCCTCTCTGGTAATTTTATGGCTTGTATTCGACTTTTTGATGCAAAAAATTACTTTCTCCGAAAATCTTCTAAGACTTCGAGGTTTGAGTGTCCGGCGCGAAATATTTCCAAAGTACTTTTAATAGGCCAAACAGCGCCTCTATAACAATTTTGGGGTTTGTAGCATCGTTTTCGACGCTACCAAATTCCTTTCATTGCAAAACATCCAGAATGCTATTGTGTGAGTTTGTACCTATAAATTGGCGCAGTACTTCAAAAAAGCCAAAAAAAAGCGCCTCTCTAGTGATTTTGTGGTTTGTAACGAACTTTCCGACGTAAGAAATTGCTTTCATTTAAAAACCTCCTGAACCAAGCAGTTTAAGTGGGCAGCGCTAAATATTTTCGAAGTGCTTTGGAATAGTCAAAAAAGGGCCTCTAGTAGTTTTGTAGTTTGTTGTAATTTTCCGCTGGAATAAAATTACTTTCATCGAAAGACCTTTATTGACCATTTCGGTTCTTCAAATGTGCTTAAATCAAAATGCAATTTCTAAATTAATGGATACTCTATGTTTTAGACAAATAAGATGTCGATTTTAAGGGCCCATTTTATTTATAAATTTGTGAGCAGGAATAAATAAAGTAGAATTTCAGAACCAAAATAAAAGAAATAATAACTGCCGCTTAGGGTAACAATTTCTAAAAGCACATGAAAGAATTAAAATTAGCAACTGCATATTTAAATGGCTACGCCATAAATGCAATAGAATAAGTGATCTTTAACAGCTCTCAAGGAAAGTGTACACTTAGTATTGTCACTTTTTTATTTTTTATGTATGTTTCTACGAATAATATGTATGATAAATTAGCTATAATTTAGGGTTAATCAAGTTATTTGTTTTTCTAGCAAGTATAATTTAATTTCTAATAATAGTGAATTTATTTTTCCGGAAAATTAGGAACAATGATGATTGAAAATTATTTGATCTATATTATTAGTTTTATGTTATTTTATTGAATGTTTTTTTTTTCAATTACTTTTTAAATTCAATGGACCAGATATGTTGCATCAGAATGTTAAAATAAACGTAAATTTCAATGAGACAAAGATCACCTCATTAAATACCCGAAGGTAATTTGATAAGTAGTGAAGTGAAAATATTGCGTGTGGTGGCTATGCAGCAGGGGACCCGTATAATGCATAAAATTTATACGCCACATATAAAAGGGCGTTGTAATGTTGACTAAATATACCGGGCCTACTAAAGGCTATTGCCAGTTTACGAGTTGTATGTAAAATAATTTACCCCTCATTTTACCCCCTGTATACCCAATATACTGGGTGTCCCAGAATGTGCACTCCAGCTAATAACTCCGTTATGACAAGAACAAAAATTTTTATTTCTGGAAGTTATGCACTAATCGCAAGGGACTTTATACCTGTAAACCAAAATCTATGTTTTCACGTTCTAGTTCGGTCTCGTCAATGTCAAATTTGAAAAGTCAAATAGAACACTCTATATATTGTTATGTCAATAAAAATGTTGTTTTACTTAGAATGCAAGGATATTATTAAGGGGCTGTATGGCAACAGGGATACTGGGATAAGTGTGAATGTGGGAAATGCTGGAATAAATAAAATTAAAGAGAGTGATAAGAGTATAGGCGTGGAAGAAGTACGAAATGCAATAAAAAGGCTTAAAAATGGGAAGGCTGCTGGATTAGATGAAGTTAGCACCGAAATGTTAAAGTATGGCAGTATGCGATTAGGCGAATGGTTGTGAAAACTATTTAATGCTTGTGTGCAATTAGCAGCTGTGCCAGAGAACTAGAAGAGTGCTATGATCGTTCCACAGTACAAACGCAAAGGTGGTAGATATGAATGCAAGGACTATAGAGCTATAAGTATATTAAGTGTAGCTGGGAAGGTGTTTGGTAGAATTATATTTGATAGAGTTCGCATAAATACTAAAAGAAAGATATGGGATGTACAGGGTGGGTCTATGCCTGGACGAGGGTGCGTGGATCAAATATTTAGTCTGCAGCAAATGGCCGAGAAGTGTTTGCATGTTAATGAAAAAATGTTTGTACATCTGTGTATTTAGAGATAACGTATGATAGTGTGAATAGATGCAAGTTATGGGCAACTCTCATGGAATATGGTGTAAAGGGGAACTACAGAATGCAATAAAAGAAATGTATAAGAGAAGCAGAGCGTGCGTGAGAGTGAACGGTATGGTTAGTGAGAACTTTGAAATTGAGCAAGGCGTGAGACAAAGATGTGTGATATCTCCCTGCTTAATATATTCATGGGTAAATGTGTGAGAAGTTCATCCGAAGACTTGGGTGGTATAAATAAAAGCAGCGAAGATGTAAAAGTTTTGATGTATGCAGATCATGCAGTACTAGTAGCTAAATGCATGAGCCAAATGCAACGAATGTTGAATAAATTTGTAGAAGTGAGTGAAAGAATGGATCTTAAAATCAATATTGGCAAAATAAGGGTAATGGTTTTCAATAGGAAAGATAAAAAGGCAATATGTCAGCTGAAGTTGGGTAGCGAGATAATTGAACAGGTGGATAGGTTTGCTTACCTTCGCAAAATGTTTGCAAATGATGAACTAATAGATAGTGAAATTGAAAACAGAGTGAATGCAAGCAGGAGAATAATTGACGGCATGTGGTCAGTAACCAAGAATGAACAGTTAAGTATGGAAGCAAAAACGGCTGTGTACAGTAGTGTATTTGTTCCAACTGTTTTATATGGCAGTGAGACTTGGATATGTTAGAAGAGGCTTATGAGTAAAATAAACGCTGTAAGTATGAGTTACCTAAGAGCTGCATGTGGCAAAACGTGACGTGACCGGGTAAGGAATGAATGGGTAATGGATACGTGCTAGGTGAAGGAGACACTGCCTGAACTGTACAAAAGAAGTGCGTTAAGGTGATTTGGACATGTATAACGCATGAGTAATGTACGCTTAGTAAAGAGAATATATGAGACAGGTATGAATGGAAAACTAGGTATGAGTAGAGGTACAAAGAGCTGGTTGAATATGATTGAAGGAATTGTAAAAGGAAAGGGAATAAAGAGTGCAAAGAGTAGGAGAGCTTGCCAAAAACGTATGAATTTAATGGAAGCAAAAGAAGTGTGTAAGGACAGAAAGGAATGGAGAAAGATATTGAATGGGTGATAGTGGTGATGGTATGATAGTGGGCTAGTGTGGATACTGTAGAGTGCTGGTAGTTATAGTGAAGAGTGGTGGTAGTGAGAGCGGTTGGTGTATGGGTGCATAAAGCGGTTGTGAATGTGGAGGCTTCTTATTGGATTTTGCCTACCCCACTAAGGGAATGGCACGATTAGTAGTAGTAGTAGTAGTAGTGCAAGGATATCAAACTTAAGATATTTGAAATACATATAACCAAAAAAAAAGGAATAAATAATATCAAAAAACGTGAAATCTATACACGAAATCACAAAATAACTATAGCTCGTGTTCAAACTGTTGACCATTTTGTGATACACGTGTCTCAAGTCTAAGTAATAAAGTTCCTGGGTATGCTGCAGTTATCACTTTAGGTGTTGCTCTTTGACAAGCTCGAATACATTTGTTTTACAAGTCTTCTAAATTAACAGGCGGAGTAGTGTGTACAAGTTCTTTAAGATAACCGCGAAGAAAGAAGTCCATATGGGTAAGATCCGGTGACCGTGTAGGCCAATGTATGGATCCATATCTTCCGATCCAGCGGTCTGGGTAGGCCCTACCTGGATATTCCGTTACGCCTTGTTTTTTGTGAGGAGGAGCACCATCTTTTTACCACCACATGACTCTTCTTTCGTTGATGGGTATGTCTTCCAGTAATCCGATGAAATCAGTTTGCAGAAAATTTAAGTAGAGTGCACTAGTCAAAGTACCTTGATAGAAGTACGGACGTACAGTACGGACATTTAGTAAACCACACCAAACATTAACCCCCCCAAATGCGTTCAAAATGTGTTTCTCTTATCTAATGCGGATTTTGGTTCGACGAGTAATGGAAATTGTGGCGGTTTACAATTCCATTATTATAAAACGGCTTTCATCAGTCCACAGAATGTTATTTAGAAAAAAGGATTATCATGAATTTTAACTAGAATTTCTGCTGTAAATTTTAACCGTATCTGAGGATCTCAAGCGCAAGACCTTGTACAAGGTGGATCATTGATGGGTGGTACTGATGCTCCTTCAATACTCTGTGTATTAATGCCTTGCTAATATTCATTACTGATGAAACCTGACGGACGTAAGCATGAGGATTGATACCCATGTATGCCAAAACATCTGTTGAGTTATCTGCACTCCATACATTTCTTTGACAAACTCTTTGCTGTGTGCCATTAGGGATAGTAACGCATCTCAATGCTTGCTCGGTTTTGGCAAACGTTGTGTGGGCTGAAGCAGCACAATTCGGAAATCCTTCTCTATACAGAATTGAAGACTCTCTCCCATATTTGTAGCATTTCCCATAAATTCGTTACAAGTAAATAATGTTGACATTTTGCGGCTTAATGATATAAATAAGTCGATAGAACAATTTCTCTTGACTGTCAAATTTAATAAACAAGCAATCCAAGACAACTATGTTTTTTTTGCACAATAGAGAATTTCATTTTCTAAAGTGTGTTTTTTTAAAAGTTTTTCATTCAACATTTTTAAGTTTTATATCAATGAATTGTAAATAAAATTTGCTTTTTATTGACATGACAATATACAGGGTATTCTATTTGACTTTTCCAATTGGACTTTGACATCAACGAAGTTAAACGTCAAAATATGGACTTTTATTTACAGATGTTAACTCTCTTATGACTAGGGGGCGGAATATATGCAAAGTGCATATATATGCATTTTTTGCATATTTTGTAAATTTTATAATGAAATGCATATTTTTCACAAATTAT